>PVKC010008382.1:0-28148 GCA_004027635.1 Crocidura indochinensis | reverse complement strand
CATGCTCAGAAATTGCTCCTGGCAGGCACGGGGGACCATATGGGGCACCGGGATTCGAACCGATGACCTTTCTCATGAAAGGCAAACGCCTTACCTCCATGCTATCTCCCGGGCCCCGATCTTTCTTATACTTAATTTGGTTTTTACTTTTGATAATATCAAGCTTTGGGTTGAGATAACACTAGAATATAGCATTAATTATAAAGCTATAAAAAGCATAGCACTAAAAACAAAATGAGTCATTGTGATCAAATTTGATTAATTGAGCATTTTCTTTCCTGATACATAAATAGACAAATCTTAACAATAGGTTGAATTTCTTTAACTTCACTTTCAGAATATATAAAGTGAACAAATTAGAAATGTTTTCCCAAGAGATTGTGTGTTTGAAACTCTTAATAATATGCTTCATGAGAAGACATATGAAAATAACATCATGCTTCAATTAAAGGAAGATATGAGGATAGGTATACTTAAATCTTTACATTTCCTAGGAGGCATTGAAGGCTATTATCATCATTCTTTGTGGAAGATAATATAGTAATCTTGCTTCTGTTTTATGGGCTAGTATCCAAACAAGGGTATGCTACCTCTGGGAACAAAGAAAGTAATGTCCACCTTTCTCTACATAATTTTTCTAGTCACTATTTATCAAATGCTCATTTGGGAAATTAACTTAGATTTAATGTGGTACAGAATCAAAGTGGCTATTCCCTAGTTGTGGGTGTTTCTCAATTACAAAAGATAGCTTTCTTATAAAGGTGAAATTTAAATCACTCATTACTCCTAAGACAAATTATTGAATTAAAAAAAAATCTCTCAAGCAATACCTGGGCAATAATATTTTTCAAAGGGCCTATTCTCTGGACTTTTTAAATCAAGTAATTGCTATATTTTGATAAAAAAATAATTTGTGGAGCACAGTTATTACAATGTTTGGTTTGAAATTCAAATGATAACTTAACCTTATAGATAAAGGGAATAATAGGGAGAATAAGCTATAAAAAAAGAGTATCATTTGGGGCAGTATTTTACCTGAGAAACTTTGTAATAGTCAATAAGACTCTTTTAATCTGGTTTTATTTGGCCACAACCATTTATGCTCAGGGTTAGTCTTGACTCTGCTATCAGAAATCATTCCTGGTGGTGCTCCTGGGACCATATGGCATAATCTGGGCTGACCACATACAAGGCAAATGCCCTAATCTATTGCTTCCTTATATCATGATAAATTTAAGTCTCTAATTCTAAAATGATGTGAAAATGTTCATTTCTCTGTTATTAAAATATTTGTATTATACTTATTGCATTGATTTCTTGTAATAATAATAGTTTGTCATTTTACAACACTTAGAATGTAAAAGAAATAAATAAATTAAGATTAGAAATACATGAGAATTGTTTTTTTTAATATCTTTTTATTTTGATCATAGTGGCTTACATATCTTTCACATTAGTATTTTAGGTACATATTAACATTGAATCAGGGGAATTCCCACCACCAGGTTTGCCCTCCCACCATCCCCATTTCGTTTCTGCATCCCATATCCTCCACCATTACCCCCAGGCTGCTAGAGTAGGTGGTCCCCTCTTTGACTAGCTTACTATTGGTGATCATACATTTGTTTGGTCCTGGTGCCCTCCCTTGTTTCTCCCTCTATTTGAGAGGCTAAGCTAGATAAATTGAGTTATGTGGTTTTGTTTGAGGGAAAGAAAAGCCATAGAGTGGGGTAAAGATTAAGCAAAAACAACAAAAAAAAGAATTAATAATAAAATAAAGTAAAGATATTCTGGAAATGGGTGGAGTTCTTTTAGTGGCTATCAGCCTCAGTTTGAGAGAGGACATGAAAAATGTAATTGAAACACCATAACAATACAAAAATAAGTGTCAAATTAGATATCCAGTGAGCCCTACAGCAATAAAGAGAAGTACCACGCAATAGTCTCAGTTCTGAAGAGAATTGTTTTTTGTTTGTTTGTTTGTTTGTTTTTTGGGGTTTTTGGGTCACACCTGGCAGTGCTCAGGGGTTACTCCTGGTTCCGTGCTCAGAAATTGCTCCTGGCAGGCACGGGGGACCATCTGGGGCACCGGGATTCGAACCGATGACCTTTTTGCATGAAAGGCAAATGCCTTACCTCCATGCTTTCTCCCGGGCCCAGAGAATTGTTTTTTTTTTGTTGTTGTTTTTTGTTTTTTGTTTTTTGTTTTTGGTATTTGGGTCACACCCGGCAGTGCTCAGGGGTTACTCCTGGCTCCATGCTCAGAAATTGCTCCTGGCAGGCACGGGGGACCATATGGGGCACCGGGATTGGAACCGATGACCTTTTGCGTGAAAGGCAAATGCCTTGCCTCCATGCTATCTCCCGGGCCCCAGAGAATTGTTTTTTAAGGAATAAAACCAACTTAAAAATAGCCATAGTTCCTTATCTAGTTATCTGTTCTTGATCACTTGGTTTGTTTCCAGATTTTGGCTACATAGTAACTAAAATAACAGGCTCTTATCTGTCAAAGGCAACAAAATACCAGGAACTTAAATATTACAATTGAGATGTCTGGGAAAATGAGTTTGTGGATACATTTTTATGACTATTTTCTAAGTAAAGGTCCAGAGAGTTATAGATATGTATATATACTGTGGAATATTATTAGGCTATAAGAAAAGACATAACCATGCAATTTGCCACCACATGGATGAAACTCTTTGGTATTATACTGAATGAAGTCAGAAAGAGAGGGACATGTAGAGAATTATAAAAATATCTCTCATGTGTGGGACATAAATAAGTGTAGTAGGGATATAAAATATGGCCAAAGGCAGTAGCTCCTGAGAAATGGTCTACAGAACTGCCAGGAAACATGGGCAGGGTATAGAGGTGAGGTGTTGGTGGTGGCCACATGTTTTAGGGAGGACCCTAAGACAAGGGGTCGTGGAAGCAGCCACTGTGATGGAGAATGAGGTGTTGGACTTTTGTGTGCTTAAACCACAATTGTGATAATTTAGGAAATCTTTTATCTTTCATTTTGATATCCTAAAAATTAAACTCATCAAATATAAATATATATTTGTATCATGAACATTTGCCATAATACCTGGCTTGCAGTCACCTTTTGTCCCAAAGTATTGGTTGCTACAAAGTTCTTGGTATTTCTCTTTACTGTAAAGTTTTGGTTAGGAAATTTGAAACCCTTTTGAGTTCAATGCTCATGACTTTACTCATGAACAAGTATGAATTGTTGACATAGTAAATGTCTTTGTCTTTTAGAACTTCAGAAAGATTAGGTTATTTTAGACGTTTTTGGTCTCAGCTCAATAATGAAGTTAAGAAGGAAAGAATTATCATTGACAAAATTTTCCATTACTCTGAACAGCCCATTCACCTAACAATAACTATCAGATGGTATTTCATACATTATTTAAAAAAGCTGTGGATGAATTACATAACAGGATATGTTTAATTACATTGTTTTAAAATTTTAGATCAAATAATATATTACAGCAGAGAACATGAAGAAAAGTATTTTCTATTGTTTACTGATATCATATAAGTCCATTGTTAGGTCATATATTCTTTCTTTTTGTGACTCAAACTCCCCAAAATAAAAGTGCAATTCCATCAATATTGCTTTCCAAAAGAAATTTTCATTTCTTAGTTATTTAATAGTTAATATTATAAATCTAGCTATAAAAATATCTCTTGTTGCATTTAAGTGGAAATGAAAGGGAAATGGTTTATTTTTGGCATGTTAGTTTGTTTTGAGTAGTCTTTTTAAAAGGAATGTTTAGAGAACTTTTCAAAACCAAAGGCCTGAATCAAAAGTTGATATGCTTGAATAAAATACTCTTCAAAAATGCTCCTAATACCATATATGTACTCTTATTTGCTTCATTTGTGATTCATATTTTTAAGATGTAATTCACCAGATAGAAAAAGAAATGAGACATTTCTTCTACTATACACTATATGAATTTATATTTAAGGTTATAAACAATGGATAAAGCAGAATCAATAAATGATAAAAATCAAAACAAAATTGTCAGGAAATCTATGACCAATAAATTGAAATGTATATATGCAGAAATGTGATATAGAATTTGTCAGAATTACTATTGCTGAATTTATTTTAAGCAATTGAGACAAACACATAAACTTGAACTATTTATGCACATCCCACCACATTTCTTTATTTTCCAACCTTCAACAAAATTATTTTAGTATATTTTGTTATATAAGCTATTTAGCCTCTATGTTTGAAGAGATATAACATTAGTCATTGCATTGCAGAGATCATCTTAGCTATAGTTGTAGACTGTAGATTTGTGAAAGTAAATAAATAAAAAATAATATAATTCTGCTAGATATAATTTCAATGAGCTAGACCATACTTTGACAGCTGATACCATATAATCCTTGGGCAAAGAGTCAAATGTAAGTCCTGACCATCATTAGATATGGAGGGAGGGAGGGAAGGAGTGAAGAAAGAAAAAGAGGGATGAAGAAGAGAGGAAAAAAGAAAAAGAAAAGAATGTAAGGAGAAAGAAAGAATAGAAGAGAAAAAAGAAAGGCATATAGAGCTTTTCTAGGAATATTGGAATTCAAAATTAATCTATGAAACGACTGGATAAGATGGAGCAATATAGAGAGTAATTAATCACTGAAAAAATGCTAAAGTGCAGTGCAGTTTGAAGAATTTAATTAAAACAACTAAAAGAAATGGATCAGGAAAATGTGGGCTAGTAGTTCAAAAATGACAGTATAACATTAAAAAAAAAGACAAGTTATGAATAGATTGGATTGACTGAACTGTGTGGAAAACAGAAGAGAATGATATTGAAAATGGTGATTATAAAGGACAGCTCTGCACTTCATATGGAGAATCTGGATGCAGTTAGACATTTTAAACTGGGAAGTGAAATTCCTATATTGCTGTGAAAACACTGACTGACAGACTAATCATTAAGTTGAGAAATAAATGTGATTGTTGGTGTGAAAGAATACATATGAGAGATACTTCAGTGGTGCTATGACCAATTGAATTTGAGAGTATGCAAGAGATATATACAGAGAATATATATACAGAGAATAATTCTCAGTGTTTGACTTGAGGGACAGACACAATGATACTGATTGAAACTATTATCAGGTCTGCCTACCAAGAGTGTATGCCAAAGAAACTTCATTTGCCAAAGATAACCATACATTAGTTAGATATTTTAACTTTATGAACATACAAACATGGAATTGAAGGTAGAGGGTATGAGTATTCCTTTAAATTAAGAATATTAAGAATATTGCTGGTAAATTTGGAGAGTTTCTGATTGAACATTAAAGAGACAATAGCAAAAAATGGCTGCAGTAGATCACTTTAATTTGGAGGATAGCAGGGAAGTTTCTTTCAGTAACATACAGAGATAGCAGTATAGGTTTATTATTCAGAAGAAGCTTAGGAAAAGGAGACTCTGAGGAGAGAAGACAGAAAGATTAGATTTATATGGGACATTAATCAGCAGCAGGTTGTAGCAGAACAACCTGGACTGTTGGTCTTTAATGGCTACAGATTTTGTCTTACAAATGAGTTATGGTTAATAGAAGTTGGATGTAGGTTTTCAGTATATAAAGAATAGACTTCAAATTAATAGAATTTATTCATCTAGAGCATATTTAAAGCAATTAGATGTGTATAAATTTGGTGCTGTCTGAGTTTCAAGATAATAGTTCTAGCCTAATCGGAAGAAAGAAACACCACAGAGGCAATTTTTTGCTAGTTCAAAGGAGTCATTTTTTATTTTATCATTTTCTTTTCTAATCCACAGACTCATTTATATAATAAAATCTTAGGAGAAAACAGAATCCTAAGTCAGAGATTGAGATAGAAGATCCTTGGGGAGAAAACTGAGGAACAGTCAATAGGACAAAGGCCCAAGGATAAAGTTAATAAAGTCAAATAAAGAGAACATTTCAGTTACAGAGGATGGTTAAGAGAATCAAATGCATCATAAAGAATAAATGTAATAAAGTCCAAATTGTGTCCTGGCCAAAAGTAATTTCAAGTTACAGTTCCATATTTGAAGAACAAATGGGAGGAAAGTTAATGTACCTTATTTTTGAAGAAGCTAGTCAGGAAAGAAAAGGCAGCTAAAGAAACTAGGACCTGGTTGATGGCATTAAAATAAGAAAGTAAATTTAACTTTTTTAATTTTAGGATTGAACACAGAAGTTAACTTGTTATTGTCATTTTGTCATTGTGAATCAAATCTCCGAAGACTTGGAATAAGACATATCACAGAATATATGCTTGTGGTTTGAGTAGGCCTACACCTTGAGTGAATTACAATGGAAAATTCTGTGTTGTGGAGTGTTCAGCTAGGAAACTCTGTGACTCGGTAATTCACTAAGGCTAAAAGATGCACAGTCAAAATGAGGGATAGAAAAAATAGGGAGTACATATTCCCATGATATTTACTCACTACAGAAGGAAGAAGTCTAAAAATATGAGAGGGTGGATGATGGAAAGTAATTTGTGGGTCATCAAAGTCTAAGAATTGCTGTGTAATTTTGAAGGCTTAACTAATCTTTTGAATTTGTAATTGTAATAATCTAGTACTTGAATTATTTTTAACTGCATGTTATGCTACTAGAGATGTGGTAAACCCAGCTATTTTCTGAGTCAGAAAGAATCAGGTTACACTATAACTCACACCTGAATTTATCCCTTTTATATTGATTTATACGTATCTGAGGAACCAAAATCAGCAACTCTTAAACAAAGGAAGAAAGAAATAATACTAACCTAATGAAAGTAACACTCAGGAACAGTTTATATTGCCTATGTGTCTGATCATGATATTCTTTAGGTGCATGCAAACTTTTATTTTTCCTTCAGTGTAAAAATTTACCCATTTCTTATTTCTCAGGAATGAGAAAGAACTTTGTAGAATAAAGCGAGTAAATAAAGTTTTAACTATTGATATTTGCTCTCTGCAGGATTATATTATGAAAAAGGCAAATTCTGAGCCTAAATATTCTGAAAAAAGATGGGAATGGGAAGGATGAACAGGTGTGCGTATGACATGGTGTGTGTCAGAGATGGTGTGTACCAGAGACGAGACTGGAGAAGTTTCCCAGTTGTCTGTCCTACTTGACATTCATACTCATGTAACCAGTATTTCTGACTGTACCTCATAAGAGACTATCTGAAAGTCAATAACTATTATAGAAAGCAGCAATAGTCACAGTGAACAAGTTCTTTTCATTACATCATGTGATTAAATATATAACTTTATTCTGTAGTTGAATCATTTAAGGATGTCATATGAGATAAGATCTATGGAAAAACAGTGATTAATACTAGATAATTATAGTTAGCAGTACTCTAGAGCCTTCTTTTGATGTTTATGCATTTATATATTTGCTTTCTTCACTGGGGATCCCCAAACATTGAGACTATCAGGATTGCCCTGGCTGACAATGGTGATTAACCTCATGGCCACAAGCTTTCCTTAGGGACTTTTGTTCTGTTTCAGTTTTGGGGTGACACTGGCAATGCTCAGGGATTACTCTTGAAGATACTTAGTGGACCATATGTTTGTGAATTGAATCAGATTTTCTGCATGCAAGTCAATTTATTTATTTATTTGTGTCAGTTCTTTAGCCACACTAGGCAATACTCAGGGATTACCTTTGACTCTGCCCTCAGAAATCACTCCTAGTGGTGGTCATGATGCTGGGGATTGAACTCAGGTAAACCATGTACAAGTCAAGCACCCAATCTGCTGTACTATCTCTCCAGCCCCTATACAAGTAAAGTTTCTTAACCAATCCCTGTATTATCTCTCTAGCTCCCTAGAAAACTATTTTAACTAGTGAGGCATTTTTAGAACTTCATAGAAATGTGTTTAATAAAGCCCTGAATTTGTAAACTAAAAATCAAATAAAATAAAAATACACTTTTATGCAGTGCATTAATGTGTTAAATCAAGTAATGTCCTTAAAATAGTATTTGTGGTCTTTTATACTGAAAAGATAAGCATGGTATTGGAATAAAGACAGACCTTCAGATCAATGGAATAGACTTGAGTATTCAGAGAATGCCCCCCAGACATACACCAATTAATATTTGATAAAGGGTCAAGAAATGCAAAATGAAGCAAGGAAAGCCTCTTCAACAAGTGGTGTTGGAAGAACTGGTCAGCCACTTGCTAAAAAATGAGCTCAGACTTCTATCTAACACCATGCACAAAGGTCAAATCCAAATGGATTAAAGATCTAGATATCAGACCATCCTACCTGCTATGCTATTGCTTCTACCCTAATTTAAGAAAAATCAAGCCCTAATAGCATTTCAGTCAGTATCTTTAACTTCTACGGTGAAAAAAAAAATCTATCAGGATACCCAAAAAGTGAAAACTCCAGTAGCAAATATAGTGTTACTTTTTTCCCCTAGGCATTATTAAATCATGGAATTTAAAGAGCAGACCATAAGATGTCCATTTTCCTAAATGACAAAAATAAGTTTAGTCTTCAGTGCATTCATGAATAATTTATATCCTTCAATTTAAATAATAATGCAAACTGTTGTTCTAAAATACATGAAAATATACCATTAATTTAATTCTAATCATAGAATATAGGTAAGGTTTAGGAAATGTTAAAAAAAAAAGTAGTCCAAAAACACATAATGTCTCTTTCCTTTTAAAATTTTAGTTTGAAAACTAAAATAGGAAAATATTCAACTATTCAACTGACTATTCATCGAAGAGTAGAAAAAAAATGACCTTTTTTTTTTCTGTTTCAGAGAATAGTTTCACGTTTCTTCTGAGGAACAACTATTTATTTGTGACTGATCTATTCTTAAGTTTTTCTAGTTTACGCATTGGAAAATGTCCTTAGTAAATGATATTCCTATGGGAATTACATAGTTTTGCTGTTGCTGACAATTCCAAAACACTATACATGGCCAATGATCTTTCAAAGATTTATATTTGATGTTAGACTTTCAAGAATGCAACTTTTATCAACTTTCTCTAGGGGAAACACTATCGAAAACTGAAGTCAATAAGAGAAAAGAGTTAATCCCATAGCAATTCAGGCACTCTTGCAGACATGCCTACCTTTATTAACATTTCTGGCAAATACAGAAAGGGAAGTAGCTAATGATTACAAACTATGTCATCAAATTGAAAGTATTTTCTTATTTAACTAATGTGTTTATAAAACATTCTTAGTAGAAAATTATAAAATTTTATTTGAAATCCTAATATCAGGTCAAAAACTAGGCAATTGGAGGATCAAAACCTTGTTGTTAAACTTGCTTCCAAGTACAAAATATGGTTTAAAAAATGAACTAGTCTTAGACTATGTCAGAAATCTGAGCTATTGCTCTCTAAAATATTAAAATCTAAATTATTCTTATAATTCTATCCATATAAAATAAATATTTTATTCTGTTTAACCATTAAAATATTTGGATGTACTCTTATGTATGGTTATATTTTAATTATAGATAATAACTATCCAACTGTCTAAACATATCTGATGTCAAATATTTTATAAATCTTTTCAGAAAAAATTTGATAAGTACATAATTATCTATGTAGATAAATCAATATGGTTTTTATTGAGCCTTAAATTGTATTTATTAATCTTAACAAAAATTACCAGTTTAAAGTTCAGGTAATTCCAAAATTTTGGGGATATTGCTTTATCTATACTCCGAAGACAGAATGACAATCACAATTGTTATGATATATTTTTTTCTACAGACCTTACTGTGACTTAATTGTTAAGCCTTTATTGAGCAGACTTAAATTTTTTGACTGTCTGATTGAAAGTTTTGATTATCAGCATTAATGACCTTAGTGTGTCTTTATTACAAAACGATGGCCTTTCAAAGTAGAACTATAATAAATGATCTGAGATCAATGTATCAGCAATTACCCTGAATCATCGGGACTAGGATGGCTTTGCCAATATCAATGTACTGGTGCAATTTCTTCTTTTCTTCATCATTGCACCGAGGAAATTGTATTGATTCTTTGACCACTAGAGATATGTACACTTCGTAGTGCTCCCCTACAAAAAGCAGCTGGGTGCTGGGAACATATTTTACTCAGTGCATGTTCTCAGTGGAAAGAAAAGAGAACTAAAAGGCCAGACTCTACTTTGGCTTTTCTAAGGTCTTTTGTTTGCTCTCAGGGGGAAAAAACAAACTTCTAAGTATTGGCATGAAAAGTATTTGAACGTTATAAAAGAAATCCCAAAGCATATTAGTGGCATTGTTGCCATGAATTTCACCTTTCCTCTTCTGCTAAATAACAGTCTGATCTTACGGGAGATTATGTTCCAGTTTTTCAGCTGGGTATGGCTTCGACCACAAGATGGCACTGACCTGCAGACAAAGGAAAACGGTACCACTGACTTTTCAAAAGCCTTTGGAAAATTGCTTGAGCTTCTCGGAGTCAGGGACCGTGCGCGAGGAAGGTTTACTTTACGCAGCTTTGTGCGTCTGTATCCTTCAAAGCGTGCTTTTAGGGTGTAGGTGCTTTTCTTTGCAGAATTCCTAGGTAACGCACCCCAGAGGTGTAGTTCCAAGGTGAGTTATTAGGATGGGGGAGCTAGTAGCGGGGCGCCGTCACGTGATCCTGGGATGAGGTGGAGTTCGGCTTTAAGGGGCGTCTCTTCCTATCTTTCACAATCTTTAGGCTTGGAGGCGAGGAATAGCAGCGAACCTCTTCTCTCTGCCCGCTCCCTTCCATCCCAACTCCGCGTGTTATTAGATGGGCGTCAAAGACGAATGGGAGAGAGGGTAAGTTTCAACTTGATCACCTGTCAGGGGACTTCTTGGGGGTGGATAGCTCACTTGGATGGGACAAGGGGTGGGAGAGGCAGAAAAAGCTTGCAAGTAAGTGTTCGCATCTATCTCTGGCAAACTAACCGGGTGGGAGTGCAGGCAGCATTTTGGTTTGATATTCCGGGCGGGCCGGTCGTTTCTATTCTCCCAAGCATGCGAAAACTCCGGGACACCTGCCCACCGGTACAGGGTGGGTGTTGGTAAGCGAGAGTTTGCTGAAAGCTTTTGCAGGTGCATTTCTGGAGGAGGGCAACGAGGAGGGAGTGCGTCGTCTCTTTTCCCTCTGGAAGGTGCCCGAGTTCGAGTTTGACCATCTCGCCCCCTTTTCCGATGTTCTGCAGCTGGTCGGAATTTGAGCGGAGGAAGGAGCTCGGCACGGGTCGGTCGCCCCGAAAAGCGGACTCTGCGGGTGGCCGGTATTCGACTCTCCTTCTGTAAGTGCCTGACGAGGACTTTGCAGTGGCTTTGCAGGACCTGGGTGCAAGTGATCCTGCTTCCCTTCCCGACTCTCTTGCAGGTTCACCGTCTCTGGGCGTTAAGTGAGCCCCCGCTCTATTCCAGCCCCGCCATTCTGTCTAGCATCCCCCGGAGTCACCAGAAGCCCTTTCCACCTCATGGTCCATTTTCGGGTCTTTAAAGTCTTGAGCTGTTCTTAAAACAGTGGCCCTGAAAGCGAAGGCTTGGGAGAAATTGCGGGAAAGCTCCCCATGAAAGCCTAGTGTTGGGCGAGGGAAAGAAAGAGGATCCAGTTTGGATTCTGCTTGTTTGGGGTTGGTTGTTTTTGTTGTTTTTCCTGTCTCTGTCTCTTCATTATGGGTAGAGACTTTCCCTAATGAAAGTGTGTGTGTGTGTGTGTGTGTGTGTGTGTGTGTGTGTGTGTTGAACAAGTTGGAGGGCTGATTTACCTACTAGCTAGCACAATGGAGAAAAGGTGGGCGTGTAAGTGTGCTGACAAGAATTTTGATGTAATATATCTCATTTTGTTCCAGAACTCTTGGTGCATAGGATAAATCTAAGAAAGGAGAAAGGTGTGTCTTTTGAGTTTGGAAAGGAAAAAAAAAATTTTGAACTCTTAAATTTGCCATCCTCATCTAGATGTTGCAGAAAGCAGAGTTTATTGAATGACACACATAGTAGGGCTGTGGGAGATTAGATCCTCCTCTCTGGACACAGTGGGGGCACTAGCCTTCTGCTCCAAAGCTATGCTCCTTCTCTGAATACTTCCCCACCCTATCTGAATACTGAGTCAGATTTTTTTTTGGTGAGTGGCTATTGCTGTGTTAGTCTTTGCTTGTTGTTTAAAGCAGCTCTCTTGGAGAGTCAGAAACCGAGAATTATGTAACTCCTGTAGCTAAAGTAGAAGTAACTTTGCAAGGCGGAATGTTTTAGCTTGGCATTTCTTTTGTAATAACAGCCAATTTTGAATCTAGAAAAAAAATTTATCTGCAGCAGGTTATCACCAGAAAGCTGAACTTTCAGGTAGAACCAGCACTATGAACATGAGCACAGAAAGGCGAGTATATACTTGGAAAGAAGGAAATTTCTCTCTGGAATGGGGCTAATTAACCAAGGGGTGTTCAGATACTGCACGGTCTCTATTTGGTCCTTCAAGCACTTGATGGCTTGATGGCTAGGCTTAGCTAGATGAAGATTCAGCAATATGGAAGGTTTTCACTGTCTCTCTCTGCACTATTTAGTTTAGAAATGTATGTCTACTAAAGTTAATTCCTTTTTTTTTTGCAAATATAATGTATGTGAATTTTGTCTCTCTTATTACTATTATTATTTTCTAACAGTTACTCTTTCTTGAAATAATACCAAGGTAGGATTGAAAATATTCTTTTACCAGTGCAGAACTCTTAACCAACTGGAATGACTATTAAATATGAATTTACCCAAATTAGCTTCCTAGTAGGAAAAGTGCTGTACCTCTATGAAATACATCTAGCAAATGTAATCTCAAAGGTAAAAATAACTTGCTTCAGTAGTTACTTAAATTTTTTGAAATAAAACTGCTTTATAGCTCATTATTAACTCAATTAATAACATTAATAAATAATAGATATTTATTAATTACATATATTAATAATTGATATGTATAATCATGCCAGCAGATGCTGATTTTTAATTCCATAGCACACATCTGTTCTTCCATAATTTTTACCTGGGTTATTATACTAGTCTCAGAATCTTCTTTTTTTCTTTCCTATCTTCAGCCTGTTGAAAATGCCAACCTAATCATTTTCAAGTGAAAGGCAGGTAACTTTATGCATTTGACACACACTCTCCATTTTGTTCTCATATCTAAGTACAAGTTCCATAGGTGTCCTTCATAGTCTGATAGTCTGATATCCTCTTTTTATGCTTTCTAATCAATTCCTACTAGTATTTTCTGTATCTTGCCATTTATTATTTCTGTTTAGAGACACTACTAGGGCTACTCGAGACTTTAGGATTTTATATTTGTTCTTTCCAGTAGGAAAGTCAATTACTGACTTCCTTATTCATTACTTTAAGTTCATAACTCACATGGTGTCCATTGTCTTAGGCATTCAAAGAACTTTTCTATAGCCGAGTAACAAGTTAAAATTCTCAGTGGTCCCAGTTCTCTTTTCCTACTTTATTTTTCTCCTTAGTTTAAGCACTTATCATTTGGCATACTATACCATTCACTGGTTTATTTTTCCTGGCCTTTCTCTGCCTGCAAGCCAGATAACATCTGGATGTCCACTAGAGAATTGCCTGAAGTGAAATAAGTACTTAAGTAGTGTACACTCTGCTTTTGCCCAGGCAAAGGCATTCCTGAACTTTTTCTTTCTTTTCACCAAGCTCTTTGACTTTTAAATCCACCTGGTTCTCACTCGATCATTCCCATCTTGGGTGGTTAATAAAGAGGTTTCTGTTTGGCTTGGTATGTAGATGGAGAACATGAGGCAAGAAGCCACTGACTCCACTATTCTCTCCTGTCTGGCTTGATTTATTAATTCTTCATGACTACTCTACTGCAGGCCCCTTCACCCCCGAGCTGGAAATACAATGTGTGGGTGATTTTACATTTAAGAATTACTTGTTGTATGAATTTCAAAAACAGTTGCAATTTTTCTTGTACATCTAATGTAACATTTCCCCCACATATCTGACCCACAAAAATGGTGATGATAATCACAATTCATTTTGAATGAAAGAGAGCTCTCAGATAAATAAACTAGTGATGTTAAGATAAATTGAAGTAAGAAACTACTTTTCTAAGAAGACATCAACTCTGTTACCCAATGTATTTTCTTTAAAGTCTAAAATTTACAAGGGTCTAAAAAGCATACTTGGTGTCTATTTGAAGTAATTATATTATAATTGAGAGGAGCCAAGTAGCTCTTTAAAAGATGCATAAAACTTGATTGCAGATTATACAGAGCACCAAAGAGTAAAGAGGAGGGAAGCTGAAAGGTGCCAATTCTCTTGAACTGTGGAGACACTGCAATGGGACACATATATTGGAGAATAAAATGCAAATAGAGGAATAGTAATAGTAGCTTGTAATAGACGGTCACAAGTCAGAATCAAAAATGTTCTCATCAGTTCATACCTCATTTGTCACTGATTGGTGTACTCAATCACCAGGTGGGATCTAGTGGCAGAGACTGGAAAAAAAGATCATAGGATCACCAGCTAACATATAACTAGCTAAAATGCTAGCTTTATTTTAAATTATAAAAAAAGAAACTCAGCTATTTGATGAGTAAAGTTAACTATCTAATAGCATCCTAAATATAAATATAGCACAAAGTTTTCTTCAATTCTTAAGTGAGAAATTTTCAAAATGTTTTAGATTCATGCAGAATTTTTACTGATTTATTCTCAGTCTAAAAAAATTCAGATAATCCTCACCACCTTTCTGCCTTTGTTATTCTTGAGAGACAAAGATGATCATATAAGTATAGGAGTCTTACTGGTTGTGCCTAGAAGACAAGACCATATTACTAATAACTTTCACAGTGAAAATCATCACATTTTTTCATTCTTAATCTAAGTGCTTTCATTGTTATTTTATGTTAACACCTTTACTTTCATAAAGTTTTATAAAGTTGTGGTTTTATATTTTTAAAAATACCTGTAGCCTAGAAAAGCAAAATCACTCAGGATCACTCAAAAATCACTCACTAATGTGCATCAAAGATAATACTTGAAAGTTAAATACACTTTTGTTTACTTTTATATTCTTTTCAATGAAGTAGATATGCATAGGTTTTTATTGTTCTCCCATAAGAAAGAAATAAAATCCCCCTTTTAACACAGACATACATAATGGCTTGTTGATTAGCATAATAAATAGCATTTTATGTCGTTAGTGATATAGAGAAGATCAGATTTTTTTAAGTGGAGATTATGAGCTCAAAGGGCTATTTTTTGCTGTTATATTGGTAAGAGAAATGTATGTAACAAAAGAAAGTAAAAGACCAAATTCCTATTAAAATTTACATCCCTGCATTGTATTGTTTATAGTCTAGTTGAGCATCAATCTTTTTCTGATTGTGCCCCTCCTTTTTTACCTTATTTCCTCCTGTTTTCCTCCTGTTCCCATTTATGCTATTTTCACTTGTGACTCTCTTGACAATCAATGAGGCCATATGGCATCAGTTGAGAAGTGTAAGTCTAGTAGAAAGGATTTTATATGAATACATTAGGAATTCTTTGGAAATTTCTGAAATATTATTTAAAAATCTTATTATTTTAAGATTGTAAAATTAGAAAATGCTTCGAAGTTAGCCAGTTGATTTTTCCTACATGATGCATGATACATGTTGAGTCTATCATGAAGTAGTAGTGTATGAAGCACTTGACAGTTTTATGGGTAGTTTATTCAATTTGTTACTCTTGATTATGTGAAATTTGTTTTCATTTGTTTTTATCTTTTGCTTTTGCCTTTATTAGTTAGACATAACAATTCCTTCAAATGTGAGAAGACACCTATAACTATTAATATTTTTCAATTAAACATCTTTTGTTCCGTCAGCAGATCTTCATAGAATAGTTTCTTAATGTTTCACTAGGTTGTACATCTCTTTTCGAGTATACTCCCATTAAGTAATATCTGCCTTTCATTGTTTGGGGGAGGATGATGAGCAACATGATACCTATACAAATTCTTTTCTAGAATATGAAGAAATAGTGGGTAAATTGTTGTTGTTTTACTTTATTTACTTCACATATTTCTGATGTTTTAATTTGTAGATAAATTTTGTTGTACACTTAGAAATGTAAAATGTTTTTAAGATGTGCTGATAGTAATGTTGATATAAAACCTACACATGTGATTTACACACAATTTACCTATTTACAGATTACTAGAATTTAATGGACCTTAATATCCAAGAACTTCCATTGAATACTATTGTGAGAAATTTTAATGATAGTACCCTTTTTGCTATTTAAACATGTTTGTACAGATTACCTTTTGTTGATTTATTTCAATGTCTTCTCTTTAAACAGCACTATGAGTCAGAATTCAGTTTGACTGCTCTCAATAAAATTAGTAATGCAATGGGTCATTTTCTCTTTACAGATTGTTCAGTTCAAGGGAATGAAGAATTCAAAATAATTTTGACAAATGGATTCCAATATGAAAATAAGAATAAACTGACCTGCTTTGAAGAAACAAACTGTCCATTTGTCTAAAGTAATCTATAAAAGTCTAATCAAAATGAATTCATCATTCTTTTCCCAGGTAGAAAATCATTCAATCTACTATAATTTTTCAGAGAAGAATTCTCAATTTTTTGCTTTTGAAAATGATGATTGTCATCATCTTCCCCTGGCCATGATATTTACCTTAGCTCTTGCTTATGGAGCTGTGATCATTCTTGGGGTCTCTGGAAACCTGGCCTTGATCATAATCATCTTGAAACAAAAGGAGATGAGAAATGTTACCAACATCTTGATTGTGAATCTTTCCTTCTCAGACTTGCTTATTGCCATCATGTGTCTCCCCTTCACATTTGTCTACACATTAATGGACCACTGGATTTTTGGTGAGGCAATGTGTAAATTGAATCCTTTTGTGCAGTGTGTTTCAATCACTGTGTCCATTTTCACTCTGGTTCTCATTGCTGTGGAACGACATCAGCTAATCATCAACCCACGAGGGTGGAGACCAAATAATAAACATGCTTATGTAGGCATTGCTGTCATTTGGCTCCTTGCCGTGGCCTCTTCTCTACCCTTCCTGATCTATCAGGTACTGACTGATGAACCTTTCCAAAACGAAACACTCGAAGCATTCAAGGACAAATACGTGTGTTTTGATAAATTTCCATCAGAATCTCATAGATTGTCTTACACCAGTCTCCTTTTGGTGCTGCAGTATTTTGGCCCACTCTGTTTTATATTTACTTGCTACTTCAAGGTAAGAAAATATTTTCCCTCTAACATTTCCATTTTTACATTTATCCCAAAAAATTTCTTATCAAATAAACGCTTTGATTTGCATTTGTATTTTGTTTACTTTTTAGATCTACATACGCTTAAAAAGGAGAAACAACATGATGGACAAAATGAGAGATAACAAGTACAGGTCCAGTGAAACCAAAAGAATCAACATTATGCTGCTGTCTATTGTGGTAGCATTTGCAGTCTGCTGGTTGCCCCTGACCATCTTTAACACTGTGTTTGATTGGAATCATCAGATCATTGCCATATGCAACCATGATCTCTTCTTCCTGCTCTGTCACCTCACAGCAATGATATCCACTTGTGTCAACCCCATATTTTATGGATTTCTAAACAAAAATTTTCAGAGAGACCTGCAATTCTTCTTTAACTTTTGTGATTTCCGGTCTCGGGATGATGACTATGAGACCATTGCAATGTCAACCATGCACACAGATGTTTCAAAAACTTCTTTGAAACAAGCAAGCCCAGTCGCATTTAAAAAAATCAATGATGATAATGAAAAAATCTGAAACTGCTTGTACCAAATAGTCCAGATGACATCTGTGCAAAAGCAAGCAAAACCTGAAACTCACTTTCATTCCTTATCTCTCAAGGAATGAGGCTAAAATCATTTTAAAAAGATAAAGATTTTCTGGCTTGCTTTTTACTGCTTTTATAGTAGTTGTCTTACATTTGAAACAAAACTTATAGGCTTTGAAATCTTGAGAAAATATGATCAGGCCTTCTTAAAGTACTTTTTGTAAACTTGTGCATATAATATAAATGCTTTCATATTGCATTTATTGGAATAAAATTTCTTTAAAGTATTGCTAATAAATGACTTTCAAAAATATCCCTGAGACTCACTGAGTTGGGCTATCTTGAGTCAAATAAAGTGTTGGTATTGCACAATCCTGCAGATGTGATAGACTTTATTTTAGTTTGATACAGAGGTGGCATATGCAAAAGGAGCATTTAGGATGTTGAAGTAGAGTCTTGTTCTGCAATCTCTTTCTGTAGTCTGATGTCATTCAGAAATTATTTGCATCTTTTAAAAATTTAAAAAATATTGTGTTTGCTCCTATCTAAGATAGAAATGCATATGGAATATTTCTCAGCTATGAATATTATGGGGAACTGTATCACCCATAATAATTAGAAAAAAAAGCATTTTTTAACTTCAAAACTTTATGATACCTGATGACCAAAGGATTTAAAAATAGTGATAAGTTTGATCAGTGAATTATCATTGCTGCAGATAGTTGGATTACATTTGAGTTAATGGTTGAAAAGTTTCATTCTTTAGATTCTTTGTTGTCTTTTTTTCTAGAAGAAAGATACATGTAATATAAAAGGCATATACAATTTATAGTGCATAAAATTCCAAAAATGTATTTTCCATATGTCAGTGCCTATAGCATTACTCATTTCTTTACTTTAATGTCCAGCTTTCACAAAAAGACTCAAAGATATCATGTTGATGTTCACTATCACTAACAGGTATAAATAGCACAAAACTGAGAACAACAACCCATGTTAATTTATAAGACTTGTGTCCTTGTGGTGTCTTATAAATAATGCACTGTATGCAGTACTGTGTAGTTGCATCATGCTGATATATTTAATTTTGTGTGTATCCTGTAATTATGTCGTAATGTTTTCAGAGAAGTTACTGTAAAGAACACGATATACCTTTGATGTATTATCCAAAGCATTGAATGTGTTTGAGTTTTGAAGGGTAATACTTCCTTATTAAAAATACAGTTTTGCTTTTTTTCTGAGAAATCTATTCAATCACTTAGCAGTTTCTTTCATAAAATCTACAATCTACAATCTTTCATAATGTTCACACAGCGACCTCTATATGCTTGTTCAGAAAACATTTTCTAATAATCATTGATATCTCACTTCCCTTCTTGCTTTTTGAAACTTTTATAAGCAAGGGTTGTTACTTGTAAATGGCTGAATGTTTCTATGAAATAAAGCTTCTTCTGCATTCGGTCATGTTTCTACATGACTAAGACATTTAACAGTGCTACAAATACTTAAAGGCTTTTCAAAAAATATTTTGAAAATGAACGGATAACTATGAAGTGTTCTTCATTATTTATGATCATGTCTTCACATACTGAAATTTATTTGGAATCCTAATAAGTTCCTTATTAAGAAGGTCTCGTGTTATATTATTCCCTTCTACAGTAAGCAAAAATGACATTTTATATTTAAAAAGTGTGGGAGGGCATTCATGGGGAATAGGGGTTATTACAGTGGATGACAGTCAAGCAGCAGCCAGCACTATTTTATAGGTCTCAGGAGTGCAGTATTGCCTTGGCCCTGTGAGGCTGTGGTGGAGAGAGTTACCTTGAAATAGAGCTATACAATGCATATCAGAGGGTCACATTGTGCCAGTGATGCAAAACAAGTGCCATTTCTATATTATATACCCTGCATTACATTTTAGGTTTTTGAAAATTATATGATTAGTCTTTTTAAGTATCAATTCATATTATAATGTAAAATGACCTTTAGTTAAATTTTTAAATGCTAAAATCAACTTTTAATTTGTATTGCAAAATATCTTTTTCAAAATCTGGTAGTTTTTTTTATTTAAAAAAATAATGAGTAATTGTGTCGTGTGTGTGTGTGTGTGTGTGTGTGTGTGTGTGTGTGTGTGTGTGTGTGTGAACTGAACTCAGTCTTACATGCTAGTCTGCTAGTCAAGAGCTTTGCTACTGTAGACCTACATCTGTATCCTGGCTTTCACTTTTTAGATGCTATGGGAATGCTATTTGAGATTGTCTTTTTTTTTTTTTTTTTTGGTTTTTGGGTCACACCCAGCAGCACTCAGGGGTTACTCCTGGTTCTACACTCAGAAATTGCCCCTGGCAGGCACAGAAGAGCATATGGGATGCCGGGATTCGAACCACCGTCCTTCTGCATTAAAGGCAAGAGCCTTTCCTGCATGCTATCTCTCCAGCCCCTTGAGATGGTCATTTCTAAGATTCATGTAGTTCTACAAGATTTTTATCCTTGCTTTTACAGAAAATAAATAAACAAAACATTATCTTTATCCAAAGATAATAACAAAGGAACTAGTGATAAAGGCTAAAGCTAGCATAAGACCCACTGAAATTAAAAAACAATATTAAGCATAAGCTCTGAAACATTGGATTTCATGACATTTAAGAAAAATGAATAATTTAGTACAAGAGTACAATTAAAATATAATTTTATAAATTTCAGATAATCTGATAATAGATACTTGGACCAATTTGAATGTGTCAAATACTGTGTCAAGTACTGAAGTACCAGTGATGCTGTGTAACTAATTATGGCCTCTTCATAACAGCATATTGAAACTCAGTTGAAAAATGTAAACCCTACTAACCGATGAAACAGGAATCAAACTCAGGTCACTATTATTAAAACAATCACTATGTTGAATCTCTGATAAGACTTTGGAAAGCAGTTTGTTTTCCACTTTCAACAAGTTATAATATTTGGGCATGCCAATAATATTTAATTTTATGAATATATCTTTTGTTAGTAATGGAGTAAATTAGAAGAGTTGAAGAAATTCCCATTATGACTATATATCGCTAATATGCCCTTTGGATTTAAGGATTTTATTCAGAAATAAAATCTGACTTCAGAATAGCTTCCTTTATTTCCTGGATACTCTCACCTTCCTTTTTCATTCTGCAGTATTTCAAGAGAATATAAATACTTATTTATTATTTAAAAGTCTTGCAGTCAAATGGTATTTTTTCCTGTTTTTTTTCTGTGCAATAAATTTTTGCAATTCACATACAGTGAAGGCAGTGGAAAGAGGTGGATTTATGTTTGGATTGCAGGCAAAACCTTGTCCTTGTGCCTTTCTTGCAATTGAATGAGTTCATAGGCATTGCTAGGCCTTTTATCACAGTCAGGATTGCCTTCCTCAGTATCAAGGTTGCTGTTGAAAAATGTAGTTTCTCAATGAGATATGAATTCTTTCCACCTTTCTAATTCTCTTCCTCTACTTTTTCTATTATCTACAAAGTATCATGTTTATTTATGAGCATGAGATAATGAGAATGAGAACACAGCTTTCTAGGACAAATCAATCCCCCCATATTTTATTTACTTAGTGCTTCCTTTATAAATTTGAGTGTCACAGGTATAAATATTTTTAAAACATTTCTATTATGAGTTTATTCACTTTACTAGTTAGTTACTGACTTTCTAAATGGTATCCTCTATAGAGTACTGTCAAGGCTTCCCTTTAAAATAGTGTTACTATTTTCCTTATTTAATAAGCAAGGAACCCAATAGATAGAGAGGTTATAAGACTTAAGTATCACTGAGGTAATAAGTGACAAAGCTGAGATTTCAATCCAGGCAAGTTGATTACTGAAGCTTTAACATACAAACATAGGTTTTTTTTCCCCTTGCAATTTGATGCCCAAAATTATACCTAAGTACTTTATTGATAGAATCACATACTGCCCCCATCATCTCATGACAGTATATTATAGACTGTTTGGGGCATATATTTAAGGCTCTTACCTAACACAAAATATGTCAAAATATTATTCATAGGGACTGAGGAGACATTTCAAAGGGATAGGTGTAGGATTTTATACCTGGCATCTGTTACATATAAAGAAATCATGGGAATACCCAGTATTTGATGATGGTGGATTGGCCTTACCACGAAGTGGGGGAAGGAAGTAAAGGACACAAAAAAAGAAGTAGAGAAGTAATAAAAAGACAGTGGTAGAGGATCTTGGGTTTCTCAGTGTTGGAGAGGTACTGTGTATAAAAAACATAATTTTAACACTACTATAATGGTATAATAGTATAATTATTATTTCAAATTTTAATAATAAAGTAGCATATGGTATCTATGAGGACATACACAAAAGTGTGACAGAATCAAAAGGTCAGAAAACAGACCCTGACAAATGTGCCAATGATCTTTGACAAAAACAATATGGAGGAGATAACCAAAATGCTTTTTCACAGAAGATGATATGACTGAACCACATATGCTAAAATAAATAAAGTAAAATATCAACACAGATCTTTGATATTTATAAATATTTACTCAAAATCAATTTTAAATATTTAAAGCATATCAAAAATTTCTATAAGATAACATAAAAGAAAATCAGTATGACTTTTTGTATGTGAACTTTTAGATAAAACATTAAATCAGACTCCTTGAATAAGAATAAAGAATATTTTACACTTGACTCAAAGAAATGGCTTCTCTGTAAAAAAAAATTGACAAGAGAATGAGAACACAGGTCACAGACTGGAAAAAAGTACTTGAAAAGATGTCTCTCATAAAGGTCTGCAAAAAAAAATATGAAGAAATTCTAAAGCTCAACACTATTACAGGTTACTATAATGCATAACAAAGTGAATAAATTGATATTTTTAATGAATGGACCACTCATGTTCATTGTAGTTCTATCTACAAAATAAAAATATGGTAAACAACTTAATTGCCCAAGAACAGATGACTGAATAAAGAAGCTATGGTACATACATACAATGGAACACTTCTCATCTGTAAGATGATACATATATATGTATGATATATATGACAAACTGTCTCTTTCCTTATATATATAAGCATGTGCTGTACTTCTCCCTTCTTTGACTTCAAAGCATTATATACTCTAGTTCTATCTATGCTGCTGCAATTGCATGATTTTGTTCTTTGTTAGAGTTGCAACACATTCTTTTGTTTGTGTAGACTTCTTGATGCATTCATATCTGTAATTGGTCATTTGGGTTGTTTACACATCTTGGATTAAGCATAGTAAAGTGCATAGTTTTGAATATATCCTTTAAAATTAATGTTTTTGTTTCTGTTTTTTTTAATCCATACATAATTATGGGAGTTCTATTCCTATTTTTTATACATTTTCATTGTTTTCTGTGGAGACTGAGTCCAGTGACATTAAAACCGAGAGTTCCTTTCTCATACAACCCCACTAACATGGACTATCTCATGACATTTTGATATTTGTCATTATCATGAGTGTGACGATATAAAATTATTTTTATTTGCATTTTCCTGTTCATGAGTGATGATGAGCACTTTGACATATGACTGTTGGTCATTTGTATGTGAGAATGATGACTTTTAGAGCAATGAAACTGTGTTCTATATTGGTCAATATATACCATTATTTTTTAAATATTTAAGGCCAAATGTGAGCTAACTTTTAAAAGTCTACATGTGTTCAAGTTTATACATTTTTCTACTTAAGATCTTCAAACCTTATATCCAAAATACTCTTTTCTATTATAAAGAAACTGATGAGACAACATTTAAATTAATTTGAAACACAGAAGGTAAAGCAAAGATTTAATATATGATTAAGTCTAAAGCTTGCAGGTTTACTCTATTTGATTACCTCTTATATTTTCTAGACATTCAGAAGTTTGAAAAAAAACTATTTTGTATGGTTATTGCTTTACTTAAAAAAGAAATTTAGTGTAATGCAATAACTTCTGCTAGTAAAAACTGTCACATTAACAATCATATGTACTCACTGAGTAGGCGCTAACTATACCCTACAGATGATATCAGAGATGTATAGGCTTTGTATTTGCATCTTATTTTTCTAAGGGAGTTAGCACAGAGATATATTGACTAAACTGTCTTTTGGAAATATTTCATTAAAATATTCACCTGAGGGGGTCGGAGAGATAGCATGGAGGTAGGCTGTTTGCCTTGCATGCAAAAGGACTGTGGTTCGAATCCCGGCATCCCATATGGTCCCGGAGCCTGCCAAGAGCAGTTTCTGAGTGTAGAGCTAGGAATAACCCTGGTGTGATCCAAAAAGAAATTTTACATGACTTAAAGTTATTTTCCATATTTTGCATTTATGTATCTCATTATAAGTTAATGAACTGATACCTAAATGAGGTGATAAAATTCTAACAAAGATTATTTTCTTCTATAGTTATAAAAGCATTTGATTTTATCATTTGTATCAATGGTATTTATACCAATTTATATAGATTTATATCAATATCATTCATATCAATGATAAAATCATTTATTTTTTCTATAACAGTAATAAACTTTTAGACTATTCTACAGTACCTAACACATCTACAAACTATGAAATTAATGATTATACATGTAAAATATTTGGCTTAATTCTACTACTTTATCTTTTTTTTTTTTTTTTTTTTTTTGGTTTTTGGGTCACAGCCGGCAGTGCTCAGGGGTTACTCCTGGCTCCATGCTCAGAAATTGCTCCTGGCAGGCACGGGGGACCATATGGGGCACCGGGATTGGAACCGATGACCTTTTGCATGAAAGGCAAATGCCTTGCCTCCATGCTATCTCCCGGGCCCCTACTTTATCTTTTTGCCTATTTCTGTCTTGAATGCTATTTTGGAGACTATTGTTAACTCAATAATATGGAGGCCTTATGTGTTGAGTTCATATTTTACCTTATTTCTAATTATCATTTATTTATTCTATTATTGGTTCCATGAAGGTTCAGAAAGTTTCAGTGACTTAGCAAAGCTAGTACATAGGAAAATCAGGCAAATTTGTACCTGTTCCTGAAGTCCAAAAATTCTCCACTATACATCACATACTGCAGGGGTCTCAAACTCAATTACCTGGGGGCCGCAGGAGGCAAAGTTGGGGTGAGGGAAGACCATATAAGGGATTTCACTTACCGAATAATCGCAATAAAAATCACACTAGTAAGAAAAAAATCGCAAACAATCGCATTAAATATTTGCATACCCCGAAGGGAACTGCTCAGGGGTATACGAATGTTTAATGCGATTTTTTTCTTACTAATGCGATTTTTATTGAGATTATTCTGTAAGCCAATAATCGCGAATACTGCGATATTTGAAGGCCGGCCACAGGCCACAAAATGTTGTATGGCGGGCATCAAAGGGCCCATGGGCCTCGAGTTTGAGACCCCTGACATACTGGGTATTGATTTTATCCAGAGGTCTAATAGGTGGCGGGAAATGACCAAAGAAATATGTCATGGGCTAAAGTTACATATAAATTTCTTCCATGACCATTAAGCACTAATTGAAAGTACTACCCACAGGGACCATGTTTTGATAATGAGGACCTAAAATCATATTATTATATTAATATTTTAAAGTGCTACTTTTAGCACCATAGCATACTTAGGTTTTATAGAGTTGTTAGAATGTTCATAGGATGTAATTTTTGCTATCAAGGAGTCATTTTATTGGATAAAAAAGACAGGCAAAGCTTGTGATGCACCAATTTCTTTGGGTCTCAGATATGTGGACAAAATGATGATATTAGGCTAATAATATCTAATATTGATATCAGATCTAAAATTATGTGATTCTATTTAAATTCATTAACAGGTTACAAAGATGGAAGAGACTATTTGCAGATAAAATTTTCTATCATCACAAATTCTAGATGAGGCAGGATCATAAAAATAAGAGGCATTTATGGCAAAATAATCAATATATAAAAACAAATTGAGGAGAGATGCATAAGTTGAAATATGTAACCAAAATAGGCAACTTTTTCTGGAACATAATGAAGTTGACTTTGAAATATATGTAAAACTCAAGAGGGGAAATGTTCCTAATTTTCAGAATGAACAATAGTTTTTAAGGGTCAAATAAAGGACATTTTACAATTGGGAACATATCAATAAATAGTCTTAAAACCATAATTGGAAAAAAATGAAGTTGAGGAGAGGAAAGTAAATTTAGCCAACAATTTCTTAAAATAATAAAATTCACATGTACTGCACACTATACTGAGCAAAAATCATAGCTATAAGGAGTTCTGGTAATGTCCAAGTAAACAGGAAAAAAAATGGCAGTTAGTAAGTTCCAATGAACTGAGACATATTGTCTGACAATTTCTTCTTTTTTTTTTTCCTTTCCGGGCCATACCCAGTGATGCTCAGGGGTTGCTCCTGGTACCCCTGGCTAAGTGGTCAGAAATTGCTCCTGACTTGGGAGACCATATGGGACACCAGGGGATCGAACCATGGTCTGGTTAGCTGCTAGCAAGCACAAGGCTAACAAATGGAGAATCACTACTCCAGCCCCTGATTCTGACACTTTCTATGTGAAGTAGAAAGCTGACCTGTCTTTCCTACAACATACTGTAAATTAAAAACATGCAAAATAGCAATGCATATTAATAGAAAACAATTAAAATAATTAAACAATTAAAATAATTAACTATGATTAAAGTCTCAGTGTTCAAAGTCATATTTTAGTCACTTTCAGTGCACATATGTTTATTTATAATTATATACATGATACATGTATAATATCATAGACCAAGGCTACTTCAATAAAAATTAATTAAGATATTTTTGAATGATAATCTACTTATGTTACTAAAGATATAGATAAAATCTTAGGAAAATCTTACAGGAAAGAAGCTATAGACAAAGAAATTTTTTGTTTCAGTTGACCAGTGATAAAAGTATTTACTGAGGCTATATTAAGAATAACAACATTGTACTACTGTCTTACAACAATCTGTAAAGTACAGCTATCATTTTGTAGACAAGAAAACTATGATTTAAAAATGATGTGTCTTCTAAAAGCTATAGTTTTTTTTTATAAGCTTAAGCTTAAGCTTAAGCTTATAGCTTATTTTGGAAGTTGACTTTAATTGTACATATGAAGATTCCATTAGGTACTTGAAAACTAGTTGATTATATTCCCCATTAGCATCTGAAGAAAACTTTTAAAATACCTTACTTGAGCAAGTCTACAATAATCAGTGTTGATTGATTGCTTGAGCACATTTATATAATCAGCCAAGTGTTTTAGGTTAGTGTTAAGTAAGAATATAATTTTGGAAAAAGGTGCTTTATTTTTTTAAATAAGTGCTTTTTAAGCAAAAAATATAGCTTGCACTAATAATTTAATTAAGACTTAATTATTCAATGCAAGCAATATATAGAATATTGTAGATTATTCAAAGAAAATGGAACTTAAACTTAGTCATGATAATACTTTAATATAGATTACTAAAAGGTGTCAAATAATTTACCCAAATATAAAAAGGATAAATGAAAAAATAACAAAATAAGCTAGCAATGATAGCTTTTGGTTTTCAGAAAACCAAAAAGTATTTTGAAAATATTTTAATTACTCTGTTGTTTTAAGTGATTGTGACATTTCTGACACTACATACCTAAAATTTTTTTAATTAAATTTTGATACTCCCAATAATTTGGTCATAAAGTTAACTTTCCAGACAGCTTTTATTTCTGAAGAAGTTAACACCTTATTTCTGACTAGAAGATAAGTAAGGGAGAAATAACTGACTATAAAGCTAAGAAAAGCCTGGTCTTATTTGCAGAACATCAGTTCATCAATCAGTTACCTAAATATTGGAGACTAAGTATCACTAAAGGGAAATATCAATTTCAAATAACATTTCATAAGTAACTCATGCCAAGTTCTGGCAAATTATTATTCTGAAGATATTATCAGAGTAAGTATATTCAGGCAGTTAGTTCAATGGGAGATATCTACAAAAATGTGCGATTTTAGTATATGCTAGTTGACAAATGTAATTCTATATGCATATTTGTAACTGTGGGAGAATTAGTTAGCTAAGATAAAATGGAATGAGACATGTTAAAACTAAACCTGGAAAGCAAAGTGAATGGCATCCAGGACCATTACTGCACAATTTGAATCACAGAGAATCTTTAGACAAGTCATATCATATACAACCAAATAAATTATTTTTACCTTTTTTCCCTTGACAATCACGTATAATAGACCCATTCAAAACCAGTTTTTAATGTAATTAGAATGAGAAATATTTTAGCTTGGAAAGAAACTAACATTAATAAAAGACAAAGGT
>PVKC010008381.1:0-28228 GCA_004027635.1 Crocidura indochinensis | reverse complement strand
TACAAAAACCCCTTCCTCAGACCTATGTTTATTGCAGCACTATTCAGAATATCCAGGCTCTGGAAACAACCAAGATGCCCTTCAACAGATGAATGGCTAAAGAAACTGTGGTACATATACACAATGGAATATTATGCAGCCATCAGAAGAGATGAAGTCATGAAATTCTCCTATACATGGATGTACATGGAGTCTATTATGCTGAGTGAAATAAGTCAGAGGGAGAGATAAACGCAAAATAGCCTCACTCATCTATGGGTTTTAAGAAAAAATAAAAGTCATCTTTGCAACAATCCTCAGAGACAATGAGAGGAGGGCTGGAACTTCCAGCTCACTTCATGAAGCTCACCACAAAGAGTGATGAGTGCAGTTATATAAATAACTACACTGAGAACTACCATAATCATGTGAATGAATGCAGCTCACTTCATGAAGCTCACCACAAAGAGTGGTGAGTGCAGTTATATAAATAACTACACTGAGAACTACCATAATCATGTGAATGAATGCAGCTCACTTCATGAAGCTCACCACAAAGAGTGGTGAGTGCAGTTATATAAATAACTACACTGAGAGCTACCATAATCATGTGAATGAATGAGGGAACTAAAAAGCCTGTCTAGAGTACAGATTGGGGTGGGGTGGGATGGAGGGAGATTTGGGACAATGGTGGTGGGAATGTTGCACTGGTGAAGGGGGGTGTTTTTACATGACTGAAACCTAATCACAACCATATCTGTAATCAAGATGTTTAAATAAATTTAAAAAATAATAAAAGAAAAAATCCCTGTCATCCCATCTGGTCCTCTGAGCATGCCAGGAGTGACTTATGAGTGCAGCGCCAGGAGTAAACCCTGAGTGCCGCCGGTGTGGCCCAAACCTCCCTCCCAAATGAAGCTACTGTGCTCTTTGATAGGAAGGTCCAGGAGTATGATTTCATATATTTGTATTATTTACCAAAACCCAGGATTCATCTCAGTTTGATTTTCAGTTGTCAGTCCTGTAACTCCATTCTCTTAAGAGTTTTGTGTTCAGGGTTAGAGGAATAGTACAGAGGCTGAGGCTTTACCTTGTACCTAGGTTTATTCTTTGGCATCCCATATAGTCCCCTGAGCACCATCAGGAGTAATTCCTGAGTGCTGAACCAGGAGTAACCCTTGACCATCACCTGGTAATGAGAAATTTTATTTTCTTTTTTTGAGGTGGAGTTTGATTTTTGGTGGCCATGCCAGTGATTCTCAAGGGCAATTTATACATTGGTAGTTAAGGGTAAGTGTTGGCAGTGCTCAGAGGAACTTGCAGTGCTGGGCTTTTGTGCGTGGGCCTTGTACATACAATCTGCACATAACTCAATTGAATTAGGCATCTCAACAAAAAGTTTCCTCTGGGAAACTTTTGAAAACACACACCACTATGCCACCAAAGCATTTTATTCCTTCAAGGCACACATTGTGAGTTTGCCACTGCCAGAGACCAAACCCTAATATGGAATTCAGCAGGACAAGCTAGTCTGTGTGGCCTGAATACATAACCTAAGGCATTAGCTATTAACTAAGCCCAAGAGCTCAAAGAAATACCACAGTGTCCTATCAGTCAGAGATTCCAGGAAGCTTGAGACATCTTTGAAGCTTCATTAGCTTAGGGTGAGACGGTTCCTGTGTAAAGATAGCAAGTAAAGATTGCCCACAAGATGTCCTCTGTAATGCAGGTTGTTCCATCCTGCTTTCTCTCCACCCCCTCTATAATAGTGCTTTAAAAGAGCCTGTACCAATCAATAAACCGAGACCTAGATAAGACACATTACTTGGTCTCTTTCTATTCTTTCTCCCATTCTCTTTTCAGGCTGGGACCATTCTGTACCCACGAATAACCTGTCCTGTGGGCCAGGACAAGTGGCACCCCACGTGGATATAGAGTATGGACCCCCCAGTCAGACAGAACTGGACAGACCTCGAGGGCCTGATCATAAGACACCAGCAAAACCCCATCATGGCGGCATGGACAGGTAGGAAAATCTGCGCAAAACCCCAGCAGGGTGGCATGGACAAATTCGTGCACATTTACATTTCCATCCCATCAGAATGGGCCAACATTTGTCTAAAGCTGCCTTTGTCAAGAAACTGTAGGCAACCCTCAGGGAAATAAGTGTTAGGGTTTAGAGAAAGGAGATTTTTCTCTGTGTATAACTAGTGCCCATAATTTATCATAACTGGCCCGAAATTCATTCTTCAAAATGGCAAAAAGTGGGTCGAGAAATATTCTAATGAAGGAAGACCAGAAGGATGTTACAAATACCATCTTTAGTGACCCCAAGAAACAACCTCTTTCTGTAGCTGAATTCTGCTCACACCCTTTGTCTCACACTGCCTCTCGAGCTGCCTCTAGGGCAAGCTCTGAGACCTCCCTCACTCCCTTCCCAAATGCGATCATTCCTGTCATACAAGTCCTTTGCCTTCTATTGTGGATGATCTTCCCCAGCCTAAATGTCTTTACCCCACTCTGTCTTTTCCCCCTGAGGAGTTCCTTGATCCAAGGGATACCGAAACCTTGGAAATGAGACTGCCCATTATCATGACTGTGACCAGCTGCTTCAAATGACTGCACCATTACAGCCTCCTCCATATCTCCCCATTCAGAATTTTTGTGCCCCTACCTTCCTTGATCCACTCCTTCTTAAAAGGAATTACTTGGCCAAATTGGAGATCTTAAACAAATTTTGAGCCTTCAAGAACAGGTTTCTTCCCTTAATTCAAAAGTTTCTGCCCTTCAGGCTTTCCCCCGCCTGCCTGAATCTAAAGTTATCTGTCCTATGCCCACCCAATCCATAGGGCCAGTCCCCTCTCTTGAAAATCCACTAGCGACCTGATGATCCAGGGTTGCATTACCAGAGGGAGAGGTTGATGAGGGTGAGGCCGAGGGCCCTGAGGCAGAAACCGCTGCAGCGCCATAGTCATGAGTGCCCAGTGAGCCTGAGAATTAGAGAATATCAGCAGCTAAGCCATAAAATCTTGAAAGATCTTCACATTGCTGTTAAAACTTATGGGCCTAATGCTCCCTTTACTCAGTGCATTCTTGATGCCCTTTCAGCTGGGGGGCTGTTGCTTCCATGTGAATGGATTAAAGTTACCCGTGTTGTCCTCACCAGAGCTCAATTTCTTACTTGGCGGGCTGACTTCCTGGAGCATTGCCAAAGCATCGATACCAAAAACCCAGGGACTCAGGGCACCCCTGGACTTATGAACAACTAAGTGGACAAGGTTGCTTCTCTTCTAAGGATATACAGAAGTGCGTGTCCACGGGGATGTTAGCCCAAACCACCACTGCAGCCCTGGGGACCTGGAGGGCACTCCCTTTTAAAGGGTCGGATGTGGGGCCAGGAGATAGCATGGAGGCAAGGCGTTTGCCTTTCATGCAAAAGGTCATCGGTTCGAATCCCGGTGCCCCATATGGTCCCCCGTGCCTTCCAGGAGCAATTTCTGAGCATGGAGCCAGGAAAAACCCCTGAGCACTGCCGGGTGTGACCCAAAAACCAAAAATAATAATAATAATAATAATAATAATAATAATAATAATAATAATAATAATAATAATAATAAATAAAGGGTCGGATGTAACCCCCATCACCCAAATTGTGCAAAGTGCTCAAGAGGATTATAGTGAGTTTGTTAATCACCTGCTGAAAGCAGCTGAAAGAACCTTGGGGGAAGAGGCTATTAATAATAAAGATAAGATCTTAAATGATATGATCCGAATGTGGTGTGAGGCTGATCCCTTGCCCATAAGGTTTCTTAGGCAGTTCTCTTGGTCATCAGGGCCGCTTTTAATCAAGCAGCCAACAAAGAATGTTTTAAGTGTGGAAAAACGGGACATTTTTGCCCGGGGGGAAGGAACTGCCCTCCAACCTTGCAGGCTGCTCGCCCCCAGTGCTGGCCTCGGTCTGCCCTCGCTGCAGGCATGGGAGACATTGGGCCAATACTTACCATTGTAAAATAGATCCAGCTGGCAATCCTCTGCCTCCACTTCAGGGAAACAGGCAAAGAGGCCAGACCCGGGCCCCTCTTTCAGTTTCCTTCCTGCTGGCCTTGGGGAACAGCCAGCAGGTCTCCCCCACAGTCTCGTCTCTTGTCTGAGCAACTCCAGGAAGTGCTGGACTGGACCTATGTGCCTCCACTGCAACAATATTAAAACCTGAAGACGGTATGTAAATAATATCCACTGGCATTTTTAAACCCCCGCCACCTAATACATTTTTGCCTGGTCGGCGTTTACCTCAGGTCCTGCCATTCCTGCTTGATATTTCCAAACCAGCCATAGACCAACCCCGTGGCCTCTCAGAATCAGGTTCCTCTGACATCTATTGGGTTAGAAAAAGAATCAGCAATTCTGTTTATGTGGAATTTATAATAAGAATTATTGTCAAATTTGTTTGTGAATTAAATTATGCAGCATGAGTGTGCCTTTTCTAAAAGCATTTGTGTAATTAAGCTTTTTGCTTTGAGTGGTGTAATTATTAAAATATTGGAAATTAGAAAGTCTTCTAAATTCAGGTATGTAAGGGTTAAAATATTCTCTAGGGAGAAAGAGCAACAGGGAGATAAGGGCACTAAATTTTCTTTGTTTATACCTCTCAGGAATTTTAGAGCAAGATTACAACTGTATCACTTGTAATAACATATTATTAGTAAAAGAAATCTTTTGGTGTTTTAAAATTTGAACTGACACAAAAATGTTAACAATTTGAATCTTTTATATTTATATTAGAAAATTATTTTGATCTTAAAAGTATATGGAAAATGTTGTGGTTAGCCTTTTAAAAATAATATTGCTAATTACTATTATAAAAGTAACTAAATTTTATGAGCAGGTTGACAACAAGTATCAAATATAATTTAGGTCTTAAGCTCTAGGAGTGGAAATGCATCAGGTGTATTTAACTATATTTTATAATGATCTAAACATTTTGTTAATTTGGTATATGATATTTTTTAAAAATTATTCACTTGAAGTCTTCAAAGTAGGAACAGTCGTTTGTTTTTTAAAGTCAGTTTTTCATACCTTTAATAGTCATAGTTTATGTTCTTGTGTTTAATCATTGAAAGTTTAACACTTTATTGCAGCTGTCTTACTGTTCTACTGTGAAACTAATTTAAAGGAAACCTGTTTATTTACAGCAGATGATATCATACTTCAGAGTAGAGTCTCCTTCTACAGTGCTCATTAACAATTTTACTTAAAAAATTTTAAACTGCTTATTAACCATTTTTACTTAATGTTTTAAACTTTAAATTAGAATTGTTTTAAAATGTTTTGTGCTAAATTTAAACATTAAAGCTGTTGATTTTCAGCAAAGCTCCACTCAGTCTATGTTAAGTACTTCTAAAAGCTGGAAAAATTCTTACAAACATGATGGCTAAATATTTGAAAGCACTTGTTCAATTTTACTTGGGTCAATTTTTCTAGCGTAAGTTTTGGATCGATCCTTTTGTCTGTTCATGTGTGTGTTGGGCTGAATGATGTGACCACTAGTGTGAAAAGTTGTGTTTAGTGTTGTTTTGTTTTGTCTGTTTATTTGGTATCTCTACATTTCATGATAAAATACAATTTTCAAAGCCTTATCCATTTTTGAGATTTCAATTAATTTTTTTCACAACTTGATCAGTCTGGTCACTTAGCAGCGGACAGACTGTGGCATCCTACAACTAAAGATCATGTGTTAAAAATTATGTGGTAAGCTGGCTTTGTCCTGGGAACATGGCCAAGGGTGTAGGGGATCGTAAACCCCAGATTTCTTAATGGCCATCGGGGATGAATTTCCTGGAGAATTTCTGGACTTTGCAATCACCCAGCTGTCCTGCCATGTGTTAGTTAAGGCTAGAAAAATATGGACATGTGGCTAGAGAGAGAAGCATCAAGGTTTAAGAAAATGACTAAGAAGTCTAAGAAGAATCATTAAGGTTCAGTTTAAAAGTTTTTGAAAAATTGGCGATTGTTAATTATAAAATTCTTTGAAGTCTAAAGTCTGACAGAAGTTAGTAAGCATTCCCCCTGGTATTCGGAATTAATTTGTGTAATGTAAATTGCTGGTGTTTTCTGCTTGTAAACCAAGGTCAGAAGACTAAGTAAACTCCTATTTTATATGAAAAATTATTAATTGCTGCCAAGAATATTAATAAGTATATCACAAAAAGCTTTGTGAATATGGTCATGGTTTAAAAATTAAATTTATGGAAAATTTTATTGTAAAAAGAACCTCCCAAGTAACCATTTTGCCTCCTGCCAAGCCGTTTCCTTATAGACCTCCTGCAGTCCTGTTTTCATCCACCTCGAAAGAGCCTGCCACCCCTGCATTACCCACCGTTACAGTCCTTCAATCCACCATTCCTGCCAGACCTGTTTCTGACTAACCCTGCCTAAGCAACGACCCTGCCGACCTCCGATGGGGAGCTGAGTTGCATCAAGGCATAACTTTAAGACAGGTTACGGGTGTGGGACTTTGCTTACTCGGACCACATATGCACCCCCCTCCTGTCCAACTATTGGACATTTTCCATCAAACCATTGTTGTGACAACTCTTTCATATTTATTAAAGTCCCCAACTCCACTTATTTTGCTTGCTCTACTGGACTTTATCCCCATATTGTTACTGAAACATTTCTTGCTTACCATGACTATTGTGATTTAGTCTTTTTAATAACTAAAACAGTGGTCTTCAAACTTTTTAAAGTGGGGGCCAGATTATGGTCCTTTAGAGAGCTGGAGGGCAGGACTATATGAGCTACTAATTCCTACTCACGCTGCACATATCTTATATAAATAAAATGAAAACCATTTATAAATAAACAGATCATGCACCAGTATTTCAATGGGAACTGTGGGCCTGATTTTGGCTAATGAGATGGTCAATGTCCGGTTCCATATTTGTCACTGCCAGTCATAACAAGTAATGCAAGTGGGCATCAGTTAATCTTGATCTGGTTGGAGATTTTAGATGTTTCATTCTAGAAAAAGTGTTCACAGGCACAAGTGCTACCAAAGATGGTTACCATTTTGAGTGCATGGTTCCTGATATTTGGATATGTCTCAGAGGGGAGAGATCCATAGACATTCAAAAGGTTACTTGACTTAAATGCGTTTTTCAGAGAATCACAATTCTGCAGTTCAGCCAGTTCCATTTGGTAAATTGTAAGGACATTTTCAATCTCAACAGAAAATGGGTTACGAAAAAGCTGTATGTCCTGTTCATGGAGATGAAGCTCTTTGAATCTAAATTGAAACTCCTTTTGCAACAATTCTAGTGAAGCCAGACATGTTTCCTTTGGGAATGCAACAAATGGTTTGTTCGCTGACAGGTTTTGAGTTGTTGGGAGATGACTTAAGTTTTCCTCCTGTACTTGTTTGATGAGAAGGCCTAATTTTACTTCAAATGCTTTTACATGCGATGCCATATCACAGATGAGCTTCCCCTTGCCTTGAAGTTGCAGATTGAAACTGTTGAGTAGCTCTGTTATATCTGTCAGAAAGGCAAGGTGCCATTTCCATTCTGAATCATTGAGCTCTGGTACTTCTTATTTATTGAAAGTAGAAAAGCTGTAATCTGCGGAAGTAAGTCATAGAAATGTTTCAAAACTCTCCCTCTACTCAGCCAATGGACTTCTGTGTGGTACAAACATCTTCATCATGGGCAACATTTACTTCAGATAGAAATTCCTGAATTGTCTGTGGTTTAGTGCATGAGTTCTAATGTAATTAACACAGGATACCACAATTTTCATAACAGAGTCCCACTTCAGTGATTTACAACACAGTGCTTGTTGGTGGATGAGGCAGTGTATGGCAATTGGATGAGGATGGTTATGTTTGCCCATCTCTTGTGTAATGTGAGCAATTACTCCTCTCTTAGACCCTACCATGCTAGGAGCACCATCAGTTGTTACACTGACTAGTTTAACCCAGTCCAGCTCCAAACCATTCACAGTTTGGCAAAACTTTTCAAATATATCCATTCCTGTGGTTGTACCTTTGATACTTTGCAGTGCAGCAAACTCTTTTGTGACTTCAAAATACTCATTTGTCCCACGCATATAAATGAGAAGTTGGGCAGAATCACGAACATCATTGCTTTCATCGAGTGCCAAGGAAAATTAGCAAAGTTTCTTTGCAGAATTTTGCAAAAGGTGCAGCAAATTTTCTCCCATTTCTTTAATCCTTCGTGCCATTGTAACTCCTGAAAAGCTCACTGTACTAAATAAATCAGCTTTCTCTGCACACATCTGTTTGGCAACAGAAATAAGGCATTCTTTAATAAATTCTCCCTCCACAAATGGTTTGCCATTGCGTGCTATTAGCTTGGTAACTTGAAAACTTGCACACAGTGAGGAAGTATTTAACTGCTTCTGCTTCACAAAAGTATTTTGCTGAGTTGTCAGTGTATGTTTCAGTTGTAATATTTTAACTTTTCTCACTTCTCCAACCAAACAATCATATTTATCTCTATGTTGAGTTTGATAGTGGTATCGCAAATTGTATTCTTTGAACACAGCAACTATATCCTGGCATATCAGACACCCAGCTTTTTCTTTGTACCGCATAAAAAAAGTAATCATTAGTCCACTGTTCTTTGAATATCCTACACTTGCCGTCAATTTTTCTTTTTCTTGACATCATTGTTTCCTAGGGATTCCAAACTGATATTAGTGAAATACAAATATGTGTGTATATATACACAGTGTATGAACCCCCATTAGTCCCTGGTGTGAACACTTACCCCTTGCAGGCTTTTCTAAGCAGACCTGATAGTTCAGTTATATCTCCCTATATAATGCCCAAATTGATATGTTCGGAATCAGCATTGTGAACACTGAAAAGCAATTGCAAAATGCATATAAAAATTTCAGTGTAACCCCTTTAAAATGTTTCAGCATCGAACCCCTAATTTTCCACATGGGCAATTCAGCACCAAACTCCTAACCTCCCAACCACACCCACCACCTAATTTTGAATTCAGCACTGAATGCCTCACCACTCCCAAAGGGGAATTTTTCATATGAGTCACCCACCGCCCAATCGGGCAGAACCCCCCCCCCCATCTGGCATAAAAATTTATTTCTATGGCACTTTTGACTGACCTTTGGCAGTGGAGGGAGTGGAGGAAAACCTCACTGATAGGCAGGCACAGCACACAGACACCACATAGCCTGGGGGTGGAGCAGGTGCCTTTTTACATCACAACAGTGTCTCTCTCAACACCGCTCTCATGCCCACCCTCCCAGCACACAACATGCCGTGGGCGGAGGCGGTTGACGTCATCCCTGAGAAACTGTGACACTGCGTGTATATGCTGGCAGGTATCTTGGCAACCAAACAGCGCTCACTGCTGGCGGGCTGGATCAGACTCCTCTGTGAGCCGCATGTGGCCCACGGGCCGTAGTTTGAAGACCCCTGGCCTAGATTAACCACTAGACCTGTTGATGATTTGCTTTGGGATTAGATTACTGTGTCTAGACATAAGTGTGAACCTATTACTACTATTACCCTTGCTATTGTTTTGGGTTTGAGTTTTGCTGGAGCAGGAACTGGCATTACTTCGTTAATCACTTCACAAAATCATCAGCTTGCATTTGCTGTAGATAGAGATGTTTGGGAATTACAAAGAGGTTTAATACATCTTAAAAAAACAACAGTGGCCTCCCTTGTGGAGGTAGTCCTCCAGAATAAAAGGAAATTAGACATCGTCTTTCTGAAAGGGGGGGGGGAATTATGTACCGCCCCTAAAAAATAATATTGCTTTTTAAAAGATAAATTAGGATTGGTTGATGACAGCATTAATAAGGTACAACAAAGCCTAGACTAGAGGAAAGAGAAAAAGGCAAAGAGAACAGAGTGAGTCCTGGTACCAAAATTGGTTTTCCACCTCCCCATGGCTGTCCACTCTGTTGGATATCCACTCTGCTGGGACCTTTCATAGAATTTTTGTTGCTTATTTCTTTTGGTCCTTGGGCATTTCGTAAACTAACAGATTTTGTTAAAACTCAGGTTGACTCTGCCACCAAAAAGACAATAGCTGTCCATTACCAACATCTGGAGGTGTCAGAGCCTCTGGATGCTGATTTTATTGACCCTGCTTCTGTTGGACTTTTAAGCCATGAAGGACCACTTCCACAGGATGCCCTGCAGCTTGAAAAGTTAATCAGACCATCCTTGTGGTCCCGGCTGTGGAGCTACTAAAGCTGGGAATAGCTCAGTGCCAGGAGTCAGAGTCACACTCCCACATATAATTAATGATTGGGCAGAACAAAATTATTTCCTTGTTTTGAGTGCTGCCCTGGAAGCCCATCAGGTAGCCTAAGACAGGCTCTCCACCCACCTTTTCTTTTACACACAGAAGGGGAACATGCCAGAGACCCTAATATGGAATTCAGCAGGACAAGCTAGTCTGTGTGGCCTGAATACGTAACCTAAGGCATTAGCTATTAACTAAGCCCAAGAGCTCAAAGAAATACCACAGTGTCCTATCAGTCAGAGATTCCAGGAAGCTTGAGACATTTTTGAAGCTTCAATAGCTTAGGGTGAGATGGTTCCTGTGTAAAGATAGCATGTAAAGATTGTCCACAAATTGTCCTCTGTAATGCAGATTGTTCCATCCTGCTTTCTCTCCACCCCCTCTATAATCATGCTTTAAAAGAACCTGTACTGATCAATAAACCGAGACCTCAATAAGACACATTACTTGGGGGCCCGGGAGATAGCATGGAGGTAAGGTATTTGCCTTTCATGCGAAAGGTCATCGGTTTGAACCCCGGTGCCCCATATGGTCCCCTGTGCCTGCCAGGAGCAAGTTCTGAGCATGGAGCCAGGAGTAACCCCTGAGCACTGCCAGGTGTAGCCCAAAAACAACAAAAAAAGACACATTACTTGGTCTCTTTCTATTCTTTCCCTCATTCTCTTTTCAGGCTGGGACCCCTCTCTACCTGCAAATAACCTGTCCTGCAGGCCAGGACATGTCACTGTCATACTTTAAATGATGCCATGCCCATAAAGGCATTGTCCATATTGACCCAGTCATGTTCCCTTTCAACAGGTCTCTGGCAACAGTTGTTTGGTTGTCTGGTTCCCCGGAACTGTGCTCTGGAGTGAGTCCAAAGTCCCATGGGAGGACCAAGGAGGAAACTCAACAGGAGAGCACTTGCCTTGAATAAGCAAGACATGATTTCAATCCCTAACACCTCCCATCAAAAGCAATAAAGCCTCATAGAAGCCCATATGTAATTGGCTCCTGTGGTCCTCCAGGGTAGGGAATGACCCTCCATGCCATGGTTGCTAGAAAAAAGTCTATGCTTCTGCCTGCTCTCTATAAACCTGCCATTCCATTTTTGAGAACTACCAAACTCTCACCTCTCAGGATGGAGACCATGTCCATCTTAGTCCTCTCTGTAATCCTAACACATTGGTTATAAGGGTGCATAGAAGGTGCCTAGCCAGCACAGGAGGTATGATTTCATGGAAGAAAGTGTTGATTCCTCCAGAGTGATTTTTATTTAATTTATTAGGTTTTTTATTGTCTTGTTTTTGTTAATTTTGGCCACACCCAGTTGTGCTCAGAGGCTACAGCTGGATTAATCCTAGAAGCTACTCCCAGGACTTCTCAGGTTCTGAGAATCCAACCCAAGCATCCTGACTGGATATTGTGTGCACTTGTCCATTGAATCATCTCCCCAGCCTGAAAATGTGTTATGGGGGGGTCACACCTAGCAGCCGTCAGGGGTTACTCCTGGCTCTATGCTCAGAAATTGCTTCTGGTATGGGGTGCCAGGATTCAAACCACTGTCCTTCTGCATGCAAGGCAAATGTCCTACCTCCATGCTATCTCTCTGGCCCTGAAAATGTATTTTATATATGTATATAATCAGTGATTATCAGTGATAATACCATTTGCTTCAATTTCTACATATGTACTTATTGTTTCTGTATCCCAAATACTATTTCCCCAACTGATTAGATTTGTTTACTTGTCCTGTTCTTATCTTAACTTTGTAATATACAACCTATTTATAAAAAATAATATATAATATTATATTATATTATACTTATGTTTTATACAATAAATTATTCAATATTTATTATTTATATATTTACATATAAATAAAATATATATAATATATTTATATATACGTATATTTATATGTATTTATATAGCATATATATTGTATAAAGTAATAATATATAACCTATATTATATATATAACACATATACTTTCCCTCTGCTTATCTTTCACAACCAAGTCTTTGTAGATAGAAGTCATATAGTCAAATAACAGAAAAATGACAAAGAAGCCTGAGTAGGAACCAGGAAACCGGTAAGACCTGAAATGCTTGCAAACAGTTGCCACCATAAGACCCTCGTCTCCATGACCTCTGTCCACTGTGCTATTGGCAAATGACAGAGGGATTAAGGACCTACACGCTCACCTGCAGAGGTGAGCCATACTCCAAAAATGGAAGGACAACAGGAAGCAACCTTGCACTTCCCAGAATTCTTGCACTTGTAGAATTCCCAGAGAAGCTATTTGGTGTGGTTTCACCACCGAAATAAACTGTCAAACAGGGAACTAAGAATGATTAAGTGAGACTATCCTAGTGATGAGTTTCACAAAGAACACTGACACAAGTGAACATCTTTATCAATAACTGCAATTACTCTTACAAAATTTAGTGACTTGGCCAGAGCTATAGTACAGTGGGAAAAGCATTTGCTTAGCATGCGGCCAACCTGAGTTGGATCCCCAGAATTCCATGTGGTTCCCCGAGCACCATCAGGAGTAATTTCTAAGTACAGAGCCAGGAGTAATCTCTGAGCACCACCAGGTGTGGCCCGGAAAACAAAATTTAGTAGCTCTATACTTTTTGCCCTGAAAAAAAATTAATATCTTTATTTAAGCACCATGACTGCAAACATGCTTGTTGTTGGGTTTCAGTTGTAAAAAGTATACCCCCCTTCACCAGTGCAACTTTCCTGACACCAATTTTCTCATTTCTCTCCTCCTTCACTCCCTGTCTGTCTTTGATACAGTTTTGCCCTTTTGGGGGGTTGTTGTTTATAGGCCCTAAAAATCTCGGTTTGGCCCCAAGCTCAACTGGAGCAGAAATTATTAGCAAGACCCCTAAACTCAGTCTAGGAGCAGAGCAAAGATAAATAGATTGCATATTATAAAGTTAAGATAAGAACAAGACAAGTGAACAAGTCTGATTGGTTGGGGAGATGGTAGTAAGGATACAGAAATAATAAGTACATAATGTGGAACTTGAAACAAATGCTATTAACTACTGACTGTATTTTCTAGCACCTATTGTATATATTAAACTAAAAATGGTCTCTCAAGAAGCAATGTAGCCTGTAGTGAAGTATAAAATCAGTGTAAATGTACATTTTGGGGTCACACCTGGCAACGCTCAGGGGTTACTCCTGGCTCTATGCTCAGAAATCTCTCTTGGCAGGCTCAGGGGACCATATGAGATGCTGAGATTCAAACCACAGACCTTCTGCATGAAAGGCAAATGCCTTATCTCTATACTATCTCTCCAGCCCCCATTTTCTCTATTTTCTTTCTTTATTCCTATTTCTTCCTTCCTTTCTTTTTCTTTCCTTTTTGCTTGCTTTCTTGCTTCCTTCCTTCCTTTTTGTTTCTTCTTTCTCTTTTCTTTTTTCTCCTTTTTTCTTCTTTCCTCCCCTTCCTCCCTCAATCTCCATTCCTCCCTCCCTTGTTTGTTTTCTTCTTCCTTCTTTTCTTTCATTCCTTCCATCCTTTATTTCTTCCTTTCTTTATTCTTTCTTTCATTCTTTTTTCCTTCTTCCTTACTTTCTTATTTTTTCTGTATTTCTTTTCTCAGCTTTTCCCCAAGCTCAAGCCAGAGTGGTATCAATAGTCAGGATCCATCTCGACCCTTGGCAGGATTCATATTTGGTGTTAGGGAGATATATGCAAAGTTACCCTTTTAAGGCAGTTAGGGCTAAAGTTAATATAATTAATGCAAACATTATTTATTATTGGGATCCACTTGCAAAACACGTATTTGGGAGGTCATTATTCAAATTATTCAACCCCTGAGCTTCCAAAGTATCTGAGGGTCTTCTTCTATTACCAGACTATACAATTTATACACGATATTGACAAGTACCTCTTTGTTGAGGTGACTCTTAAAGTTCAAAGAAGTATCATTTCTGACATTCCCAAGTTTCATCAGGAAAACTGTTTCCATAATTTCTATTAGAAGACAAAGTGCTTGCATCCAATTACTGATACAAGTACTGCCATAAAATAATAAAGAAATGTTAAGTGTATTAAGAAGAAAGAAAGAAATGTTTATTTAACTTAAAATAAAATATAGTTGGGGCCCTGAGAGATAGCAAAGCGGCATTTGCCTTGCAAGCAGCTGTTCCAGGACCAAAGGTGGTTGGTTAGAATCCTGGTGTCCCATATGGTCCCCTGTGCCTGCCAGGGGCTATTTCCGAGCAGATAGCCAGGAGTAACCTCTGAGCACTGCCGGGTGTGGCCCAAAAACCAAAAAAAATAATAATAATAATAATAAAAAATAATAAAATAAAATATAGTTTACTAAGTTTCTGTAGGTCAATATCCTATATATTCTTACTAGTTCATTCATTCTCATTGCTAAACATGAGAAAATTCCTGATTAAGCAATAAGATAGAAGCCAGGAATATATCTCACCCAATTTAGCAGGTGTTTGATAAAACAATTCTACAATAGTATAAAAAATTAGAAGTCCATTTAGTGTCGTCTTCCTCCAAATTCTGTAACTAAGTATTGACGCTAAATGATGTTACAATAGAAAAAATAATTTCCATGGGCCATGAAGTGATCTAGTCTGCTAGGATATAATCAAGGTGGGTTTTAGATGCTTTTTGTTTGTTTTTGGGTCACTCCCAGTGGTGCTCAGGGGTTACTCCTACCTCTGCGCTCAGGAATCGCTCCTGGCAGGCTCAGGGGTCCATATGGGATGCCTAGAATTAAACCGGAGTCCATGCTAGGTTTGACTGCATGCAAGACAAATGCTCTACCTCTGTGCTGTCCTCCAGCTCATTCTAATTGGTATTGTTAAGTCCAGGAGAACGATGCACCATTCAAAGACACCAAGACCACAGTCTCATGCAAAAGCAAGGGATTTATTTTCTTATAAGCATATGCAGGGGCTGTGCTAGAATCCAGCATAAGCCAGAAACTGCCAGCCCCGAGCCAGGAGCTTACAAGCTGTATAAAGCATTTCAAACAATAGAAAGCTACAGTAGATTGATTTACTTTAGGAAGTACATGGCATCTGGCATTTGCTCAATCACATTTTTGCAAGGTTTAGGTGCAAGCTTACAGGGTTAACATGACCAGGTCAGAACCATGTCAGAACAGAAAGGAAGTTAAACTGTAACTGGGTCTACAAGTTCCCAGAATTGTGAAGGGGGGTAGGTCAGGGCAATCAGGGAACTCAGGGGAAATATTTTTACAGTATTGGTACAGCATTTCCCACTGAAAATGAAGCAAAGGAATAAAAACCACTCCAAAACAAAGTGGGGGGGAACCCCAACAATCTAAAACATAAAGTCAAGCAGAACAGAAGCAAATTCAAATATGAGTACAAATGAAGCTCCTTCAAATGAAAGTTTGCCCCTGGAGGAAATACATAGAAGTCATATACTCTTGATAATTCATCTATAATTACCTCAAATGGCCTGAGGGTCCCAAATGACTAGGGCTTTCTATCACATTTTTGGAGTTCCTTTAAATAATATAACAACCCCAATTGGCAAAGAGCATACGTGAAGTAATAGAGGGTCTTCAGTTGTACACAACAGGATTGACTTAGTCTGAGTTTCCTAAAACTTTCCAACTTCAACCATTTTCTCCATCAACATAGTGTTTGAGGCAGCCTGTGCCTTGAACGGAAGGAATGTGACAGTCCCCAAGACAAGTGAGTCCTAGGTATCTGTAGTAAGTTCCCATGATGGCACTCAAAGGACCAGTTAGCCTCTAGCAAATGGCACACATCTGATGGCTATCACCACTGCCAGTAATAGGATTAAGTCCCAGCCATAGTATTCTAATTATTGGGAACAAGGGTGGCTGAACTATCAGGAGTCATAGCCTCCCCTTAATGGCTTGCCAAAATTCTTCCAACACAAATTCCTGTCTCACTGTGTTTAAGTTGATATCCAAGAAAAATAGTTAATGCAAGAAAAATAGGTTTGTTCAAAGAATATGCAACCAAAGAAGATAATGAACTAAAAAAAACCCCCAAAATCCTTCAATGAACCCATCTCAACGGTCACAAGAAGGGTTTTTATTGTTTGTTAGTTTTATTTTGTTTTTATTTTTGAATTTTTACTTCATTTATTTATTTTTGGTCTTTGGGCCATGCTTGGTGGCACTCAAGGGTTACTTCTGGCTCTGCACTCAGAAATTGCTCCTGGGGGCCTGGGAGATAGCATGGAAGTAAGGCGTTTGCCTTTCATGCAAAAGGTCATCGGTTCGAATCCTGGTGCCCCATATGGTCCCTCGTGCCTGCCAGGAGCAATTTCTGAGCACGAAGCCAGGAGTAACCCCTGAACACTGCCGGGTGTGACCCAAAAACCAAAAAAAAAAAGAAAGAAATTGCTCCTGGCAGGTTGGGGGGACCATATTGGATGCCGGGGATCAAACCCGGGTCTGTCCTGTGTTGGCTGCATGGAAGGCAAATGCCCTACCATTGTGCTATCTCTCCTGACCTTATTTTGCCTTTTTAAAAAAAAGAAATAGGAGAAGAGAACAAGTAAACACATCTTTAAGAAGGATGGATTACATACTGGTGGGCACCAAAGTGATCAATAAATTTACCCAGGTCATATTTCTGATGGGGCTACAAATAAAGATGTCTGACTAAGTTTTTTCTTTTCTTCTCTTTTAGGAAAAGATAGGGGGGATATTACTAAGGTTTACCATTATACCTAGCCAGTTTTTCTGATTTTGGGAGGGGTCACACCCGGTGACGCTCAGGGGTTACTCCTGGCTATGCTCTCAAAAGTCGTTCCTGGCTTGGAGGACCATATGGGACGCCAGGGGGATCAAACCAAGGTCCATCCTAGGCTAGCACTGACAAGGCAGACACCTTACCACTAGTGCCACCACACCGGCCCCTGGTTTCTAATATTGGATTCAACCCTTAATTTCTTTGGATCAGGTTCAAGAACAGTCTGAATTCCCAATTTAGAAGACAAAAAATAAGTATGACTTTCCTGTTGTTCTCATTAGAGCATTTCTTGGGTGGACACAGGAAAAAGACTAATTAAATTTCCTTCTCACTTATTCAATTATGGATACATGGGGTCTGCCTGTATTCAAACCTATCTCCATCATTATCACTTTCAATCAGTCTTAATGATGTTCTAGGTAAATAGGCTAGGCAAAGAAAAAAATGAAACAATAATGGATAATATATACACTGATTTTAATTATATGGCAATGTTCTTCAAATAGCACCTAGAAGAAAAACTCATCAAAATTATAGTACCTGTTGAAAGAGTTAAGAGAAATTGTAGATAAAGTCATAAATGAACTAGATGCTCTGTTTTTCTCCTGACCAAGCAAAAACCGTGCCCCCCTCCCAAACTGCTTTCTAAGATTCACTGTCCCAGGTCCAGGTACCTCTAGGCCCGAGGACCTCTGACAAAGCAATCCATTTTCATTCCTAGGGACCCCTGATGCTAAAGGCATCTGACATTAGACTTGTCCTGCCGCTCCTAGTTTTCCAGACAGTTTTCCCACCCCCCACCCCACCCCCCATTTGAGGCCCCTGACAACCAGGCAACAAATCAATTACCAGCACCACTGAAATTTCGAAGAAAGATACTAGCCACACCTCCAAAATTTCACTGGAATGTGATAAGTAACGCCAGGAAAGGGGACTGTATGGTAGAATTTATGTTTATCACCTTTTGTGTAACTGATAAGATGTAATGGAATGATCTGAAAAGTATAAAAACCTGCTCTCCCCTGAATTCGGGGTTCAAGGCGGCTTTTTTGTGCTCGAACCCAACCCAGGTCATATAAAAACTTAAGTCAAAATGTGTTCTTGGTTTGGGGCCTGGAATAAACTCCCTAAATGTTGCAATGCAATCTGAAACCAGAGTCGTGTGTTTAACAAAGCCTTTGTCTCAAAGGGAAGTGTCACCTTTGTAATTCTCCACTAGTGATAGTTGTGGGGATTTCCTGGAGCCTGGAGGAAGGGAACATATGAGAGTGCGGTGTTCCTGGAGGGAGCCCTAAAAAGGGCTGGAACCCTAGCTGACCAGCAGCTTGAGGTTCCGCTCTACAGGTAACCGCACAACGTGGTGGGTGTTACAGCTTTTTTTGTGAGAATTTTTGTGGAGGCAAAAGTTAGTAATGACTTTTGACAAAGAGAGAGATTAAGAGTGTTTATTGAACAGGATTGTGGGTTTTTAAGCAGTTTTGCATGGGCGTGTTTAATGGAACAAAGAACCAGGTTTTGACCAATGGCGACATGACAAGACACATTTGAAACATTTAATGAGAACGAACCTTGAGCAGAGCATGTTTATTACATACACAGGCAGATGGTATGTCTGGTAAATGGGGGAGCCAGGATGTGGGAGGTTGTTTGCGTATACTTTGACCTTTAAATTATTTTTTATAGCTTGTGCATAACTAAACATTTAAGTACTGCAAAATTAACTATAAAGCTTATAGTAAAGATTTTATGGCCATGAGCTAAAGATTGACTACAGCGAGAGCCGGAACAAGGCAGGCACGGATCCTGGTTAAGCCAGGTCCTTTGTTTAGTCTAAATTTGTCTTTGCAGAGTCTCCTGTTGGCTGAGCTTAAGCAAATGTCGGTTCCTCTTTAAGCCTGAGGTTCAGTCAAAGTCCAAATAGCTGGGGGGAACAGTTTCGGTTCCCCACATCTCCCCCGTTTTTACTTTAAGCGCAAGTTGGGGTGTGCATCAGGAACTTGGTTGCGAGCTGCGGGGCCTTTAAGCCCTGCACCCTTAGCATTGCGTTAGGCGCCTTTAGAGTTTTGCAAGCCTCAAGCGAACAGATCATCTTCATGCAAGGCAAATGCCCTATTGCTGTGCTATCTTTCTGGCTCCCAAATGACAATTTTTGTCCTCTTCTGCCCTCTCTCTGCCACCATCACTTTTCACCTGCCTTTGATTTTTAGGCACCTGGGTGGAGAAATTTTGCACCAAGACTCTAGTTCTTCTCACCCACCCCAAGGTCTTGAAGACCTTGAACGTTTAGTCACCCTGTGAAGGAAGTAGAACTTTTATTCTTTAGGGGTGGGGGATACCGAGAAGCCTTGTAAAAAGAGGTGATAGCCCTCTCAGGAGAGCTAGTTCCCTCCCGGGGGCTCTTGGGGGGGGGAATCTAAAGGAATTCTTTCTAAGAATGGTATTTCAGGCATGATGTCATGATGAAATCAATGTACAAGGGTTGCATGGTTTGCTTTTCTGGCACCTCATAAAAAAGGTACTCTGAATCAGTATTTGTAAGGTCTGCCATGTACACCCATCCAATGTTAGTTCTTATTTTCTGCTAATTCTGGAGGTGCTGAGAGCTTACTCCTGGCTCTGTACCCAGGGATCACTGAGCGTGGGGAATCGTATGGGATGCTGGATGTAGGACTTGGATAGCCTCTATTCCATGCAAGCCAAGTGCCCTACCTGCTGTCCCATTGTTCCAGCTCCTCTGCTGATTCTTGTCTTTAGTTTCATCCTAAGAGCATCAAAAAGAATCGCCAAAGTCTTCATGCTTCTGCTTCCTTTTCTTTGGAGTGTTTTGGGGAGGATTTGATTAAAACAGTCCCCAGAAAGTTGAGCACTGTCCCTTAGTTAAATACCTTATGTATATTATTTTTGTCAGTGCGTTTGCAGTTGTTGTCATCATCGTTGCTGTTGTTATAGATTTGGAATGCCATACCTAGGGGATACTTTGGGGACCCATCAGTCACCCTGCCATGTTTATTTTGTTTTTGTTTTTTCAACTGGATTGAACTCATGGCCTCAAGCTAACAGATGAACTATTCCCCCAAGCAGCAACATCTTATTTTATTGAATCCCAATTGATATTCTTCCTCATATTTTATTGGGGAAAGTGATACTCAAAAGAAGCCAGATGATAATCCTGAGCAATAGTACAGCAGGTCAGGTGCTTGCCTTACCTGTAGCTGACCTGGGTCCAATCCCAGAACCCCATATGGTCCCTGGAGCCTACAGGAGTGACTTCTGAGCACAAAGCCTGGAGTAATCTCTCTGTACCACTGGGTGTGGCCCAAAGAAAAACAAGACTAAAGGCTTAGTGAAATTTAAGTGATATCATTTATATGTTCTACTTAAGACATCATTTATGGACTCTTGTTTTCAGTGGACTTGAATACTTGGAGGCTCATGTCTAAAACTTGAGCCTATGAAAAACATTTTTTTGGTTTTTTGGGCCACACCCATTTGATGCTCAGGGGTTACTCCTGGCTAAGTGCCCAGAAATTGCCCCTGGTTTGGGGGGGCCATATGGGACGCTGGGGGATCAAACCACAGTCCTTCCTTGGCTAGCGCTTGCAAGGCAGACACCTTACCTCTAGTGCCACCTCATTGGCCCCGAGCCTATGAAAATTTAATCCACATCACTGATAGTTGCCTTTTCCTAGATAGAGTGTTCAGATAGGGCTGAAGAGTACACTGACTCTAGGTAAGGCATGGCAAACAGACATACACTTTGTCAAAGATATGTAGCACAGGTAATGAAATTTGCAAAAAATATTTTGGAAAGAAACGTAATTATCTTATTCAACCTTACAATAAAACAGCATCTTAACTGGCTAATGCAAAATACAAATAACTGACCTTTGGCATGTGCCTTCTTTAAGGAAAATATTGATAATCATTATCCAGCAAATAAATTTACAGTTTTTTTTAAAAAACATGCATGTTTGAATTTTTCACATTATAACACAATCCTCTCCTATTAATAATGCAAATGTCATATTTATGAATGGGTCTTCTAATGAACATGCTGCCTATATAATTAATGATGTGTTCACCATAATATCCACTGATCACACTTCTGTACAGTTGGTAAAATTATGAGGTTTTTAAAATGTTTAAAAATGTCATAATGAGCCCTTTAATCTACAGAGAGGTAGTTTATAGTGACATATTCTATACCTGCTTTTGAGACAGTAAGTTTCTGTGTAGTCAAAACACAGAGAAAAATTTCGGATAGAATATCACCTCCCCCTTAAAGTTGATAAAATTTGGCTTAAGTTCAGCAGAAATAGTGCTAGTCTGTGTGTGTCTTTGTAGTTGCAAGTTTGATTGCTTTGCTAGAGATGGCAGATAGCAATGGAGGTAGAAATGAAAAGAATCAGAAACTCTGTTTATGTGGAATTTATAATAAGAATTATTGTCAGACTTGTTTGTGAATTAAATTATGGGGCATGAGTGTGCCTTTTCTAAAAGTATTTGTGTAATTAAGCTTTGTGCATTGGGTGGGGTAAAGTAATTATTAAGATATTGGAAATTAGAAAACTTTCTAAATTCAGGTCTGTAAGGGTTTAAAGATTCTCCAGGGAGAAAGAGCAACAGGGAGATAACAGCACTAAAACTACCTTTGTTTATGACTCTCAGGAATTTTAGAACAAGTTAACAACCCTATCACTTGTAATAACAGATTATTAGTAAAAGAAAAACTTTTGGTGTTTTAAAATTCAAATGGGCACAAAAGAGTTAAAATATGAGTTCTTTATATTCCTATTAGAAAAAAATTTTTTTGGTTTTTGGGTCACACCCAGCAGTGCTCAGGGGTTACTCCTGGCTCCATGCTCAGAAATTGCTCCTGGCAGGCACGGGGGACCATATGGGGCACCGGGATTCGAACCGGTGACCTTTTGCATGAAAGGTAAACACCTTACCTCCATGCTATCTCCTGGGCCCCTAGAAAATTTATTTTTAAGACATTAAAAATATATATTAGTTAATTTTGTTAAGCATCAAGTTAATGATTTGCAGGCAAAACTTATTCAGGTGCAGGGCCCGGGATATAGCATGGAGGTAAGGCGTTTGCCTTTCATGCAAAAGGTCATCGGTTCGAAACCGGGTGCCCCATATGGTCCCCCGTGCCTGCCAGGAGCAATTTCTGAGCATGGAGCCAGGAGTAACCCCTGAGCACTGCTGGGTGTGACCCAAAAACCAACCAAACAAAGAAACAAACAATCAAACAAAAAAAACAAAAAAACAACACTTATTCAGGTACATTATTATTGCTTAGACTTACAGAACAAAGACTTCCCAGTGGAAACTTGTGAGACTGTGAACACCACCACATAAGTCATAATAAGGCCGTACACAGAGACAACCGTGGAGACAGCTGACATGGTACTTTACCCCAGCATGGGCCCTTAAAACGGCATGTCAAGGAATACTGCACTGCCTGTGGGCTGAGCTTAGCAAGGTCAAGTCAATGAATAGGGCAGTTTGGGAAAATCCAAAAAATAAGATTTCTTTTTTATATTTTGCTTAATACAATTGCCCATCTCCATCCTGAGATCTTCTAGCGAGGCCACGTGATGGTTCCTTTGGAATTTCAGGACTGGAAAGCCTGACTAACTATGGAAAGGCACAATCAGGCCCAGAGTATTTGGAATTAGAGCACTAAAACATCATTCATGCGGGCTGAGCCTACGCAATGGCGAAGCACAGTGACATATAAGGAGACCCTGGAATACAACCCCTTTGGGCCCCTTACCTGGGTACAGTCCATTGCCAATGGGATTCCATAGGTGATAAACCTCAGTGAAACTCTTTAAAACTACAAACATAACCTGTGCACTGCTTGGCATTTGCGTGGCAAAAGTGCTAAAGTTAATCCAAACTGGTTAAATGAAATAATTCGGTGCTTGCCATGTAAAGTGGGCTAACCTTAAACGTATGCCTGGACCTCTCTGTTAAGCAACAACCTGTTGGCTATATTCCTATGTTCGGATAATTTTCTCTAGTATTGCCATGGGAACATTGACTTCCTTCTACTTTTGTTATACAGGTGACACCTGATTTGGGAGCTGAAGCCCCTTTAAGAACAGACAGGAAATGCAGGATTAAAATGTAGGGCCTTATGACAAGCATAGAATTTTGCTAAAAGCAGGTAGATTTGAGAATTGATTAGTAACCATTTAAAATTTAAAAGCACCAAACAGGGAGTCATAAAACAGGTAGCCTCAAGAAGTAAAGGTAAACATTTAAGATCACTTATCTGTATATTCCACCTGCTGGAGATAGGATCCATTATCAATACACCCCTGACCTAATGGAGAAAGAGCTCATTATCTGCACATTCTATCTCACCTGCCAATGGATCCTATTATTCATCCTGTTCAATATATTTACCTCTTGTTGACATATTTTTTATTTTTTTTATTTTTTGGTTTTTGGGCCACACCCAGTGACGCTCAGGGGTTACTCCTGGCTATTCACTCAGAAGTCGATCCTGGCAGGCACGGGGACCATATGGGGAACCAGGGGATTGAACTGCGGTCCTACCTAGGTTAGCGCAGGCACCTTTTCTCCAGCGCCACCACCCGGCCCCTCTTATTAACATATTTACGAGTGGAGCTGTGCCCACAAAAAATAAAATTATGTGAAAAATGTTGAGATTAGCCTTTTTAAATGATATTGTAAATTTTAGGAGTAATTAATATTATGAAAGTAACTAAATTTTATAAGCAGATTGTCAACAAGTATCAAATGTAGTTTTGGTCTTAAGCTCCAAGTGCTGATGTATTCAACTGTCTTTAACTATAGGTTATCAAATGTCTTTAACTATATTTTATAATGATCTAACCATTTTGTTAATTTAGTATATGAAATTTTAGCATGGATTTCGTGGTTATTTACAAATTATTAATTTAAGGTCTTCAAAGTAGAGACATTTGTTTCTTAAAGTCAGTTTTTTATACCTTTAATAGACATAGTTTATGTTCTTGTGTTTTTGAAATTTTAAGACTGTTACAGTTGTCTTACTGTTCTACGGTGAAGGGAATCTTTTTATTTACAGCAGGTGATATCATACTTCAGAGTGGAGACTCCTTCTACAGTGCTCATTAAACATTTTACTTAAAAGTTTTAAACTGCTTATTAACCATTTTTACTTAATGTTTTAAACTTCAAATTAGGATTGTTTTAAAAATGTTTTGTGCTAAATCTAAATCTTAAAGCTTTTATTTTCAGCAAAGCTCCTCTCCATCTACATTAAGTACTTCTAGAAGCTGAAAAAGTTTTTCTACAACATTTTTCTTACAAACATGCTGGCTAAATATTTAAAAGTTCTTGTCCAATTTTATCTGGATCAATTTTTCTAACGTAAGTTTTGGATCGATCCTTTTATCTGTCCATGTGTGTGTTGTACTGAACGATGTGGCCACTAGTGTGAAAAGTTGTGTTTAATGTTGTTTTGTTTTGTCTGTTTATTTGGTATCTCTACATTCTGTGATAAAATATGCATTTTTGAAATGTCAATTAATTTTTTCAAAACTTAGTCTGGTCAATTAACAGCTGACAGACTGTGGCATCCCGCAACAGTACACGGAAAGATCCATTAATTTAGCAAATGGCAAGGCCCAGACCTAGTACTTATCAGGGGCCAACGATCTGTGTGCATTCCTGATATAGAAGAAGCAGCTACACTTTGGTTCCCGTGAACACATAAAATAAACTATTCCTTTGTCTGGTTTAAACATGGAGAAAAAACTCTTAAAAGAATATCACCTCTCCTTAGGTCATAAATTATGTGTTAAGCTGACTTTGTTATTCTAGGGACATGGCAAAGGGTGTCGGAGATTGTAAACCCCAGATTTCTCAATGGCCATTGGGGATAAATTTTCCCTGGAGAATTTCTGGACTTTGCAATCACCCAGCTTTCCTGCCATGTGTTAGTTATGATAAGGCAAAAAAAAAAAAAGGAGTACCTTTTTTTAACTCTCCAACCTGGAGAGACGGGAATTCCTGAAGAAAGGAATTCACCTAGCCCCCAAGGCAGGGGCTAGTTATTGTCTTCCCAAACTCACCTGGCTGGAAAATGTGGGTGTAGGCAAAGTAATTTCAGTGGGTCCCTATTAAGGAGAGACCAGTGTTAAGGAAGAAAATCTTTACTTAGTTAGTGGCTGGGAGGCAAGAAAAAAAACTTCTGCCTTTAAATTTCTCTAACTTAGAAGTTCCTTAGAATGAACAACTGAGTAAAAATGTTGCAGATTATTGTGGTTGGATTTTTTAGACAATATTGTTATAGGGTCCAATGTTATGCTATATCCTGTGGCCCCACTCCCTCCCAAACCTATAACCATTTTGCCTCCTGCCAAGCTGTTCCCTTATAGACCTCCTTCAGTCATGTTTTCATCCACCACCTCAAAAGAGCCTGCTACCCCTGCCTTACCCACCTTTCCAGTCCTTCAACCCGTCATTCCTGCTGGACCTGTTTCTAACTAACCCTGCCTAAGGGAAATGTTGGATTTGCTATTCTGCCCTGCTGCCCTTCTATGAAGAAATTGCCACCTTTGGCATGCCCACTGCTACCAACGATCCTGCTGACCTCTGATGAGGAGCTGAGATGCATTAAGGCATAACTTTGAGTCAGGTCATGGCATGACTTTGCTTACTCGAACCACATATGCGCCCCCCCCAGTCCAATTGTTGGACATTTGCAATCAAGCCATTATTGTGACCAACTCTTTCATCTCTATTCAAGTCCTCAACTCTACTTATTTTGCTTGCTCCACTAGACTTTTTCTCCATATTGTTACTGAAATGTTTCTTGCGTGTCATGATTATTGTGTTTTAGTCTTGTTAATGCCTAGATTAACCATTAGACCTGTTGATGATTTGCTTTGGGATAAGAAGATTACTATGTTCAGACATAAGTATGAACCTATTACTGCTATTAACCTTGCTGTTGTTTTGGGTTTGAGTTTTGCTGGAGCAGGAACTGGTATTACTTCTTTTTTTTAAATTTTTTATTTTTAATTATGAGAACAAAGATGCAAAGAAAGAGGACAAGGTAAAGTTACAGTGGAAGAACAATCACGCATAAACAGAATTCACATAAGTCCCCTTGCTGATATCTTAACATTGAGCTTTCAGCCAAAGAATATTAAGAATAAAACAGAACCCATGTACAATTACTTTGTCCCGCAAGTCCCCAGATTGTAATACATATTTCTTAGCAGCACATCAAGCATTCTAATGCCATAAAAATTATGTAACTCCTTAAATATTGAAGACATAGTACTTTTTTACATTTCCATGCATATTAGTTTAAGTTAGCCTCAAAAAAGTGGGTGTTTCTTTTTAAGGATAAGAGTCAAAGGAGCACAGTAAAAACGGCGTTAGAGTGGCAATGATTGTTTGCATTAACCCACCAAAATATGGGGGTCATGGAAAGGAAAATCCTTGGCCTAAATACAAGGGGGCCAAACCCCTGAAGTTTCCTGGCATAAGACCAGCTCTAGGCTCCAGGCACACTAGATTGCCCAAGTCAAGTCGTTGTCTGTAGTGCCAACACACTTTTATTTTCCACGATGTCTCTGTTGTTGGCATCATATTTCTGTATTAAAGATCCTGGAATATGCATATCCTATATTGCAGTTAGGATGGTGCAGAGTGTCCTTTCGTTTCACCTTACAATTAAAGGGCAATGCAGAAAGCCCTGTCCAGTATGCGGGTCATTGATGTTCTTAGGTCTTCTCAGTGTTAAGGGAAGTCTCTTGTGAGTAGATCAATGTCAGAGCAGCGGTAGGGTCTTTCCTGGTAGAGGATTGCTTCCAGGTGTTGTTGTAAAAAATCTTGGGCTTTTCGTAGATAGCTTTCCTAGTTCAGGGGTGAATGGAGAATGGAGAGGCCTGTGTAGGTCATTATGCCAACGTTCAGGGTGTAAGGTCCCATTGCACTACAAGATTTGGGAGTTCCAATCTCTATTAGATAAGAATTTATTTGACTGTAGGTATTTCCCATTTTAATGTGCCTATGCAAACAAGGAACAGTGCCACATGGCTTTATAGGCCCATGTGGGGGATGCAAGAACATGTAAAAATCTCCCCATGACAAGGTTAAACATAAGAATTAAACTGAGGGACTCTTTCGTCAAATATTTCTTATTGAAAAGTTCACAAAGAGAAGAAAAGATAAAAAGGGGGGGAATCTTCACTGTTTACAAGAATATTAATAAGAGTTAGCTGTCAAAGAAAATAGATATAAAATATTCAAAGCCATACGTGTACATTTTATGTCATTTGAAATAGATGGGGTTTGTTAAATCCAGTGAAACACGTTGGTGTGGTTTTAGGAACGTGCAGAACAGAAGTTAAAAAGGGTAAATGGGGGTTACTGAAGGTTGGGGGTGATAGAGTTGAAAAGTGAAAATGAGCTTTCAGGAGTCTGCGAGAGGGCAGAATACCAGATGGACATTCTACATACACAAAACATAACTTAAGGATGGGATATATTACTAACATACTGTACGGTTTTGGAAATGTAGACTAGTAAGATATTGCCAGAGACTGCCTTAGAAAAAATGAGCAGCCTGCAAGACCCCATCTGGACCCATCTGGAGGCCGGGGGACAGGAGAGGGTGCGGCTGGGGGGCCTAGCAAGGTTCCCAGCCTGTCAAGCAAGGGAGAAGGCCTTCGACATTGGAGTCTCCCCAGGCCCCATGCCTAGTAGAGCCAGGCTCAGGATCAAAATATGATTCGGTGGAGAACCAGAAGTAGGATATTCCCACCCTGCTCCCTAGGCCCTCACACCCTGCACAGGGCAGAGGGCAGGGAAAACTTGGGATCCCTTCCCAGAGGAGCCACCGGACACCCACTTTTCTGGACACCTGGGTCGCCACTCCAGGAAGCCCTGAAAGAGGGGGAGGGCAGGAGAGGGTGCAGTTGGGAGCTACCAAGGTTCCAGTCTACCCAAGCAATTATTGATGTATATTGTGCGCGCGGAGGCACTAGCCCCCACGCGGTTTTGAAAATATAGACTGGTAAAAAAAATACCATGACTGCTTCAAGAATCTGAGAACTGAAGTTCAGAGCCCCACCCAGACCCACCCTAAGGAGCTGAGCAGGGAATGGGAGTGAAATGGGGTACCTTCGAGCTCCAACAGGGGACCCACCTCACTGGCTCACCCAGGCTTGTGGCCC
>PVKC010008380.1:0-28089 GCA_004027635.1 Crocidura indochinensis | reverse complement strand
AGATTGTGAGTGGAGCCTCTAGGGTCTAGAACAGCATTTGGCGCCCCACATGATCTGTCTCCTAAGGATGACACCGTGGCGCTGGTTACTTTGCAGAATGTTCCTTTCCCGGGACCTCCACAGTGTTCCGTGTTTGGCATAAGTGGTTCTTCCAAGCTTTGGGGTTATTTTAAGCCAATGGACAGTAAATTACATAACTGGCCGAGTTTCCCTTTTTGAATTGGCTGCTGGAAAACTTAGAGCCAAATCAGTGTATCTGTCATGGGCACATCGATTATTTTGGGGCATATACTGAGCCACATTCCAGCCCCATTTTTTGTCCCTATTTTCCCTTATTTCTCTCTCTTAATTTAATTTAGAAAAATAAATTTTTATTGAAACCATTGTAATTTTCAAAGTCCTTCCTAGTTGGACATCAGGCATACAGTGACAGTGAATTAGGGCTAATTCCCACCACCAGTGTTGACCTCACTCCATCAAAGTTCCCCGTGTTGTATCCTATAACTCTACATTTAGCCCCCTGACCTGCCAGTATAACAGGTCCAATTTATGTTTAGATTGTTATAGTTTGGGTCTCTGAATTCTATTGTTGTTGACTTTAGCTTGGGTATTTAGTTCTGTCCTTTTTTTAGTTTGTCTGTTTGTTTGTTTTGTTTTGGGACCACACCCTATGATGCTCGGGGGTTTCTCCTGGCTATGCACACAGAAATTATTCCTGACTTTGAGGAATCATGAGATTCGGGAGATTGAACCCAACATCGTCCTGGGTCAGCCGCATTCAAGACTAACGCCCCATTGCTGCACCATCGCTTCGGTCCTGGTCTGTCATTTTTTATCTCTATCAGTGCACCTGAGACCACTTGGCCCCTGGCTTCCATCCTCTTTTTTTCTCAATTTTATAGAAGAATGCAGAACTATGAGGTAAAAAAAAAAGTAATTGTCTCAAATTTCTATGAAAAAAGGTGGGAGCCCCTATGTAGAAGATAAAAATAAAATAAAAAAGGGGGGGGTGTTGGGGGGCGGTAGGGGAGAGGATATGGGAACTAGGATGAGAACTGAGGTGGACGAAGGACTTTTTGGTGATGGGAGTTCCCCTGATTTTATGTTAATTTGTACCTAAAATATGATTGCCAACGATATGTAACCCAACATGTTTAAAAATAAAAAATTATATTAAGAAAAAAAAAGGGGGGTGGCAGGTTTTTTGTTTGTTTTGTTTTGCATAGGCACAGAAATGTTGGGAGAAATTAGAAAGGAAAAACCCTCGGCCTGAAAAAACAGGGTGTCCCTACCCATGAAGCATTCTATCACTATCATAAGACTAACTACAGGCTCCAACCTCAAGGTCTTTCTCTATGGTCTCAGGAAAAGTTCTCCTCAGTCACAGTTGTTGCAGTCAGGCTTCTGTAATTAGAGATCTTGGTTTTTGTACTGATCCTATGTCAAAGCCAGGATGGAGCATCTTCTGATTTCATCTCACCATTCAGTGGTGAAGTAGGGAAACCTGCCCTGAAAGCAAGTTGTTGCTGTTTCCAAGTGTTCGGTATGTCATATAATCCCACCCTGGACCAAGTTGATATCAGGGTGGCATTAGGGCCTCCCCTGGTGGAAGTTTAATTCCTGGTGCTGGTGCAGAAAGTCATGCCAGTTCCAAGAATGGTATCCAAGGTTCAGGGTTGAATGGTCAATGTCAGATCAACTAAGGCCTAAATCAAGTAACTATGACAAATGTTCAGGATGAAAGGTGCCTCTGCACTATAAAATTTATGAGTTCCTATCCCTCTTAGATAAGAAATTCTTTCTATACATAATATTTCCCCAATTTGAATGTTCCTATGCTAAAAGGAACAATGCTCCGCCAATCCTGCCAGGAGTAATGACATAGGAATTAGCCCACTGGAGTTTTAGAGGATAGAAAAGGATTTGTAAAGTAGTAAGCAGGGAATGGGGGAAAAGGAAAGGCTATACATATATATATATGTATATATATATATATATTTGTGTGTGAGTGTATAAAAAGTTATATATATACATATATATATATATATATATATATATATATATATATATATATATATAACAGGAACTTTTCCAATGTAGACAGGCATTATGTACAATACAGATTAAACAGACATAGATGTGTCCATCACATATACACTCACACACACAGACACACACATACATAGACAATTGAAGATTGATCTATAGGTTGCATTTGAAGAACTGATCCATATGGAATGGATCAGAGGCCTTAAAAATATGAGGTCTGCTTTCTGCGGCTGTAGGGTCCAGAGATCCCGGCTCACCGAGGTCATCAGCTTATCTTCCCCTGAAAATTCCCCCACGCCCCTTAATAAAAATGCTTTGATCAGAAAAGAAAAAAAAAGGGAAAAAAAGAAGAAAGAAAAAAATATGAGGTCTGCAAACCAGGAGGAAAGGTTTTCCAGTTCCTGGGCAAATCATCATTGGTGAGGGTAACATTTGTTGAAGAAAGGCTACTGGAGTTAGATTGTGCATGGAACATTCTTAAAACAATCATAATTTTCAAGTTTATAATACTAAGCAATATAGTAATGAGCACTGAAGAGAAGTCTTCTCCATGAATTATTGTTTATTAGGCCTCAAGCATTCAGATTTCTTTCCTGAAAGCAAACTGAAAACATAGACATTGTGATATTATAGTAAACTAGCTTGAATTGAAAAAATTGCAAAAACATACTCAATGAATGAACACTGTAGCAAGAATCTATGGTGTGCAGTTGTCTATTTCAATGGTATATGTGAACATAAACATTAGACCATATTAACAGGCATAATCAAATGATTATTTTATATTTTATTTAGAGTCTTTTTGTCAAGACATTACCATAACAAGCACTGTATTTGGAGTCTAATATAATCTACCATACATAATGCAAAACTAAGGCAACCACCCTATATCTCAAAGAACCACTGTGAGCAAAAAGTTAGAGTCATTATAGACATATTAAAATTAAGACACTAAAACATTCTTGCTGTTGTTGTTGGTTGTGGGCCATACCGGTGTTGCTCAGGGGTTACTCCCAGCTCTGTGCTCAGAAATTGTTCCTGGCAGGCTCGGGAGACCATATGGGATGCCAGAGATTTAACTCGGATCTGTTTCAGGTCGGCCATGTGCAAGGCAAATGCCCTACCACTGTGCTATCAATCTGGCCCCAAGACACTAAAACGTTCTTATAGTGAGCATTGTAGTGGGAGTCCATGGCGCCCAAGTGCATTCTGCACCTGTTTCTGTGGATAAAAGCATTCGAATATGGGGGCTGGGCGATGGCGCTGGAGGTAAGGTGCCTGCCTTGCCTGCGCTAGCCTAGGACGGACCACGGTTCGATCCCCCGGTTTCCCATATGGTCCCCCAAGCCAGGAGCGACTTCTGAGTGCATAGTGAGGAGTAACCCCTGAGCGTCACTGGGTGTGGCCCAAAAACCAAAAAAAAAAAAAGAAAAGCATTTGAATATTATTATAGACCTCTGTAAAGAGCAGTTGATTGAATATTTGCTCAATCTAAGCAGCAGTATCTATGGTTGAATTGTTCATCTATAGATTTCTTAATTTTACAGACTAGTTTCTCCTTGATTTTTATTGCTAAGATATTAATGGTTTATTTTAGTCCTCACCTATAAGGCTCATGCACTTTGGTGGACTTGGAAATTTGCCCGTATTTTTCTTCATATCTCCTACTGCAGGTGTCTTCCTTAGTTTTCCCATTGTTCTTCACATTTGGTGGGCTGGAATGCTGGAGTTTCAGGGTGTTTAAAAAGTGATCTATTAATGAGGGCCAGAGAGATAGCACAGTGGTAGGGAATTTGCCTTGCAGGAAGCCGACCCAGGACCAACGCTGGTTTGAATCCCAGCATCCCATATGGTCCCTGTGCCTGCCAGGAGCGATTTCTGAGCACAGAGCCAGGAGTAACCCGAGTGCCGCCGCCTGTGGCTCAAAAACCAAAAAAAAAAAAGTGATCTATTGAACTGTTTATATGAAAGGGGATTAGAACTGAAGGAAAGAGACTTGAGAAACTTTTCTTCTTGAATAGAACTTTTTTAATAAAAGGAGTTGCATTGGAAAGTGAGAGCAGGTTTGCAAGCTGCTTAAGGAGAGAAGAAAATTAGGGAGCAAAGGAAAGGTTATTGAGAAGAGTCACTGTGGGTTACAGACTCCTTCATGTACTTTGTGTGATGCAGGGAAATATTGGCAAATGCTTTTGTTTCTCTTTAAAGCTACATTCACTCTGACTGAATTTTGAGAGACATGGGATTTCCCAGGGCTGCACAGTTTATTCAGTCTTCAATGTAACACGCATAATCTAACTAACACAAAGAATGCTTTGACTTCCTGAAGATTGGGGACACAGCTCATCATTTTCTTTTTGAAAACATTTTTTTGAATCTATGAATGCCCTACTACTAATCTGGCATGTAGCTTTATTTTGGGGTCACCCTGGTGGTACATGAGGTCTCCCTCCAGTTCAATGCTTCCAGCAGTGTTCAGAAGGACAGTTCAGTACCAGGCATCTAACATAGAAATGCCAGGACATCTTCCTGGCTCCCCCATGTAGTTATCTGCTTCTCTTGGGTTGCTCTATATAAATAAAGAATAGAGAAGGGCTTGGGACTGAGAAGAGATAGTCTGGAAACAAATCAGTAAATGGGAAGAGAATCTGTACACATTGGGAAGAAATAGAAGAAAATGAAAGGAGAAATGTTTGCCCTCTAGGGAGGCTGGGGAAGAGCAGAAGAGTGACTTGAGTGGCAGAAAGTAGAAAATTTGGGGCTGTGGATGTGGTTTCTTGGTGAGGCATTTCCTCTTACCAGGGAGACCCTAAGTTTAATCCCCACCACAGCAAAATTTAAAAAAGTAAAGTTCAGTAATCAGAGAGACAGTACAACAGCAGGTAGGGTGCTTGCCTTACACATAGCCAACCTAGGTTTGATCTCTGAGTGATTCCTGAATGCAGAGGCAGGAATAATCCTGAGCACTGCCCAGGGTGGCCCCCCAAACAAACAAACAATACAAACAAAATAAATAAAGTTCAGTAGCAAGGACCAGAGAGAATCAAGAAAGGAGAATTGATCAAGTCATAGGCTGGAGTGATGACACAGCATATAGGGCATTTGCCTTGCTTGCAGCCAACTGGGGTTCAATTCCCTGTATCCTGGAGCTTGCCAGGAGTGATCCCTGAGTATAGAGCCAGGAGTTACCCCTGAAACCACCAAGTATGCCCTTCCCTACCCCCCAACAAAACAATAGAATCAAACCAGAATCTACCATGGACCATGGCTCTAAAAACTGAACTTCGTAAAATGACTGAGATATTTTTTAAAAAGTCTTTTGTTTTTGTTTCTGACCCACACCAAATAATGCCAGGGGCTACTCCCAGCTCAGTGATGATGCCTTCAGTGTTAGGGGTTTACCCAGACCTCCTTCAGTGCTAAGGGTCCACCTAGGCTTCCTGCATGCCCAGTCTGAGTCCATCTCTCACTCCTGTTTCTTCAGTTGTTTTCTATCTTTGCACTCCTGTTTATTTCCTAAACAGCTCATAGATTCCTGCCCTGGTACCTTCTTGCCTCTGCCCCTTCCCTGTCTCTACCCAAGACAGTCCTCTTGGACTGGCAGCTGCTTCCTGCCTGGCCATCCTCCAGTCCTGCTCCCTCCACATCCCTAGTGCCTTTCAAACAGTCACACATTTGATCCTGCCTTTAGGTTCTCTGAAAGGCCTCCTGCTGCCTCTCTCCATGTTGAGATAAAACTCCCCAGCATGGGCCTGGGATCTGACACTCATCTAACTAAGCTGCTTCCTCTGGCTTCCTTGGCTGGCCTCTGCCTCTCCCTCCTCCTCCAGCTGCTAGAGCACAGGGTGCTCCCTTATGCCAGGAAGACCTCAGTGAATGATAGTGAATGACTGTCTTTCCCTCTGGGCTGGGCTGGGTGCTGGTCCTTCTTCCCTGCAATATGAGTTGAGTGGTGCAGCCTAGCCTCCAGACAGACCTCAGCTCTGAAGCTCTCCCTCTACCTTGCTCACCTGGATCCTCTCTATCTGCAAAATCTCTGCTGCTCATCATCACAGTGCTCGTGTTTTCTTTCCTAGAGTGTGATGTTCATGGAAGTACTTGACTCCATCTCCAATTGTCTGGATTTGGGACCTCCCCACTGTTCAGGGCCACAGGGTCATTTTATGGGTCCCAGCAAACCTGTCAGCCTTCATCCTTGGGTGCTGTTCTTGATCTTTGTTGGTCTGAGCTCTTGAGAACTGGTGGCTTCCTTCATCAGTCAGTGTGTTTTGTCAAGGCAAAGAGTTCAGATCGGAGAGCACATGTTCCCTGCTGTAGTCCCATTAAGAGCCACATGTACTTGAGCTGGAAGACTTGGTGGCTCTTTTCCAACATAGGCATAAGTATCTTCTAACTGAGGTTCAATGAAAGGGCCTTAAACACAAGTGTTTATTTCTCTTACATGTTATAATTTTCACAGCCAAGGAACTAGGATCTTTTCATGCTGCTGCTCCAATCTCTTGTGGTGTGTGTGTGTGTGTATGTGTGTGTGTGTGTGTACGTGTGTGTGTGTGTGTGTGTGTGTAAATATAGAGTGAGTGAAGAGAGAGGAAGAGAGAGATGTGAGGCATTCCTGTTTCCTTTTTGTTGAATGGAATCTGGTAACATGTCCATATCACAGCAAGGGAAGTTTGAGTGCAACCCTTTGCCCAATACCACTACATAACTCTGTCTATAGAGCTAAAGCCAAGGCTGGCTAAGGAAGGGGCAACTTAGTCATTCCTTGTCAGACCTACCATGTGTCCCCAGCTGCATAAAAAGCTAAAAGTACTGAGGTGAATAAGAATTGGAGATGGAGAAGAATGCAAGTAGTTTGGGTACTTTGTGCACATTCTGGTGTGTACCATGATTAATCAAGAGTTATTCTCAGTAAATAAAAATTTTTCTTTTTGTAGATCAAATTTACTCTGTATTATCTTGACATTTGTGTTCATACCCTGAGACTGAGGTTTCTACCCCCATTTTCTATTCTACAAAAGTAATCCACAGCCTCTTCATCTTGCCTTTAGCACCCTGTCACTAGAAGTGTGTCCCCCTCAATCTTTCCTCTATTTTATTCAAATATCTGGATACATGTTGGACTATAATTTATTCATTTTTCCATCTCTGACACCCAGTGAAGTTCCAGTCAAGTAGAAGAAACTTGATTGATTATTTATTAAATCAAAAATAAATAGTACCTGGAGTTATTAAGTACTAAGGAGTAAGTAATACTATGGAGTTACCTGGATTCTGAATGGTGAGGTGGGGTGTGGGGGTCTCAATGTTCTGGAATCTCTTATTGAGCCTGATAATACTCTAGCTGCTCCAGCATGCTGTGAAACCCAATTCTCCTTGTCAATTTAATGTGGAGTTCATTTATGTTCTTTATTTCTACTCATGTGTTCTAGAAAATGTCTGAAGAGTTCTGAAGGAAAGTCTTAAGTTTAATACTGTGTTCTCTTATCATAGTTCTCACTAAAGTTTCTTTAAAAATCAGTGACGTTCTACCTACAGAAAATATAGCTTAAATGGTGCAGAAAATGTTGAGAAGCAAAGCATCCTCCCTCAGCCCAAACCTACTTCCAAATTCAATTTACTTTTTAATCCAGATAATTAAATTTTTTTTGGTTTTTCGGGTCACACCTGTTTGATGCTCAGGAGTTACTCCTGGCTAAGCACTCAGAAATTGCCCCTGGCTTGGGGGACCATATGGGATGCCAGGGGATCCAACCACAGTCTTTCCTTGGCTAGTGCTTGCAAGGCAGACACCTTACCTCTAGCACCATCTCTCCAGATAATTAATTCTTAATCTAGGTTGCATGTAACTAAAATAACAAACCTAGGTTGCTATTAGTAATTTTGTAGCTGCTAATAATTAATTCATTATTTTAATGTAGTATTAATCTATTTTAACAAATAAGCATTTAGTTTGCTAAGCCAGCAATACTTCAGTAAGTAACTAGTAATAATACCAATTTAAGTAGTAACCTTATGTCTATGTGTAGTATGTAGTATAACCTGTAATTTCTTCTTGGACCTCCAAGTACATGGATGATTATATAGTATATGATAAAGCACTTAAGCCATGCTTCTGTTGCTTATATTACTTTTAGACTAGCCATGGTTAGTCTTGATCTTTGATTCCTTCTATTGTATGAATAAGAACAGTGAATTAAAGCAGGAGATGGTTTTTCATCTTTTCCAACTCAGCCTCTGGAGATATTAGTAATATAGAATTGTTAAATGAGACATTTTAAAGAACTATCAATTGTGCATTGAAAAGTAGTAGACTTAGGTTGGAGAGAGTACAGCAAGGAAAACGCTTGCCTTGCATGGAGCTAATCTGGGTTCCATCCTCAGCATCCCATATGGTCCCCCAAGCACTGCCAGGAGTTATTCCTGAGCATAGAGCCAGGAGAAAGCCCTGAGCGTTGCTGGATGTGGTAAAAAGAAAAGTAATAGTTTGCATTTTTCTGGACATCTCAAGAACATCATGGCTGGTGAGTCAATCTATGACATAAAATAATTGACAGTTCTCCTTAAGTAACATTAGCTTAGATATAGGTGATTTGGGTATGAAGGTATCAATCACAATAACTGTGCCCCCTTCCACTAAAAGGCTGTATCAGTTACTGCTCATGCCAGCAATGAATTCCAGACTGATTTATCATATTTAATCCCCAAATGCTCAATAATCAGTCTTGCAGGTGTGACGTGACCCAGGTCTTTGGGAAAGACTTTTTTGTGATCAGCTCTATCACTGTAACCCATCTGTAGAAAAGGGGAGAAAGGAGAGCTGGTAGGGAGCGCCTGTGGCAGAGATCTCCTGCAGGGAAGGTGGTCTGAGATTCTTGCCTATAAATCCAAGGTGATACATGATCTCATTCCTTCATTAGGGCGGATTCTGCTCCCACGTGCTTGCCAGGGTGATGCTCCTTTCATATGCTGTCACAGAGGAGGAAGTGAATAATGGGAGGCCCGGGGGACCCGCTGCAGCGTTAGGGGTTGCTGGGTTCCCAGGCCACTCCACTCTGGCAAGTCTTTTCTACAATTCATGGGAAACACCTACAGCGGGAGACACAGGAGAGAGACACAAAGCGTCTGACAGTTTGGAGGGAGGCTCTCTAGTCCTGGCAATCCCCACTGAGTGCCAGTCTAGACTGGGCGATTGTTCAGGGGAGAGGGAGCAGGGAAGCCTCCCAGCTAAGACATGCCCCAAGTGTTCCAGAGCTGAGAGAAGCAGGCGCTGCTGTTTCTGCTAGTGCTGCTGGTCTGTGCATCACAAGAGGCAGAAATGGCAAAGCAGCCGCCACAGCCGCTGTCTCAGAAGCAATCACAACAGCAGCAGCAGCACCAGCGTCAGGGATAGGCCACCACCGCGGGTGAAAAGCAGGATCCTGCAGGCTGGGGACATGCAAGATGCTCTGCTGCTTTTTATGTTTCTTTTGCAAATCACTCCAGCCCACCATGGCTCTTGGCAAACTGGAGTCCAGAAACGCTCCTGAGCATCACCTTTTGTTAGCTGTCACAGTCATTTCAGGAATATAAATGATACTTTTGGTAGGTTTCTGCTCAAGAGACAGGACCTCACTCAAGAAGAAGAGATCAGATTACCCCAAGCAGACAAAAACAGAGGAAACAAAGTTTGGGCATGCCTGTAGCCAAGATGGTGTTTTTAGAAACTACCTAGGAGGCAGAAGAGAAGTGCTGATTTGCCCCCATGCCTCTTACCTGGGAGTGGAAAGTGGGAAGAAATGGACAGTGGCTCTGATGAGAAGAAAAGCCAGAGTGCGTCTTCGTGAAGCCACACGCTGACTGCGTTCTGCACCGGACTTCATGCAGTGCTGTGGGCTGGTACATCGGAGGCGAGTCCGGGTGTCCTATGTAAGTTTGAACAGCTGCAGAATTGCAGCCCCGGGTTGCAAACACTATCGGTGTCTGTCTGGTGCATGTTGCCTCTTTCTGGTGCTTTGAATCCCTGCGCTGAGGATCCAGCCAGAGAATCAATCATTTATGCAATGAAATGTTTTCCCGGTACCTGGGCTCTAGGAGAGTCAGAGGTTTCCTGGACATGTTTTGATTCTGTCTTTTTCTCTGTTACTTGGAGGAGGTGAGAAATGACTTTGGCTAGGGATGGTCTGGGAAGTCGGTTGTCTTGGAGATATAGATTCGTTCAAACCAGTTGATATGTCTTTGACTTGAAATCATCCTCTTTTCATATTTGAATGATGATACCATGGGGAAGAAAATTGCATTTGAGAAGGCAGATGACAAATTATAGATAACCGGGCAACTACTAGTCAGTGCTGTTTTCAACAGCTCCGGAGAAGAGGATGATAATAATTTGATGGTTTGTGACTCGGTTTTTTTGCAAAATAAATAGCCCTTATTTCATGGATCTTCTGTGTTTTGCAAAATGGCTGTCTGAGTATTGCATTCCACAGGGCAGGTTTACACAAATACTGAAGTACCACTACTTATAATGATCGGATGCTAAATGAAAACATGCACGCAGCGCCCTCGGGCTGACTGACAAGTTCAGATGAAGCCCTCCCTTTATTTCTATGTTTCTTTTGCACCAGGCCACCCTCCTTGAAAAAGGAGGGTGAAAGGAAACAAGAGGAGTGTATAGAAAAGCTGGCCAAACTGCAGTATTGAAAACACTTCACTCTGGGTTTAGCCTCCCTGGTTGCAAAACAAGTAGAACATCTTGAAAGATTGCTCATCAATATTGTCAGGTGAGGAAATCTGTGACCTTGGAAAATTGGCCACTAGAAGAGATTGTGAGTGACACTTCCGGACAGACAAGGTCACCATCTCACTGAATCTAGGTAATAAAGTTGGAGAGCAGGTGTTCCAAGGTGGGGAGAGGTGACTTTCCCCCCCCAAAATAAGACTCAATTCTGTTAAGTACGAGCATGCTAGTCTCATCTTTAAAGGGTTCTTGTCATTGGGATCTATACACTGTCTTTGGTCTTTGGAATGCAACAGATGACACGCGAGGAACGGATGGACAAGTAATCAGCAAAGATTTCAAAGAGGACATCTGCAAGGGGAGATGTACCCTGTTATGTATATTATAATGTTTATATACACAACAGTACCCCTCCACACACACACACACACACACACACACATCAGATCATTTGTTTGATTTGATTTTTAAATAAGATTTGGAAATAAGTGTTACTAAGTTTTGAGAGCATAAAAGTAGGCATGAAAATATGATCTTAAAAAGAAAAATAATTTGCAATGTAAATTCATGTTTACAGAGTAAAGAAGAGGGACTATTCCACATTCTGGTGTATTTTTTTTTTCATTTTCCTTCGGTGAACTGAAAGAAACCTAGGATTATGCAACCTATTACATGTTGAAATTCTGAAAAGGGGACTTCAAGCCATAAATAGGGATGCATTCACTTATTTTTGTCTTTTGCTTGACATTGAACATGTAAATACATAAAAAGAAATGACAGCCTTGTCTGTGATTTCTGGAGTTTTAATGAGAAAATCTGCTAATTCTTTAACTTCTTTTTTTTTCTTTAACTTCTTAATTTATTTTATCATTGGGATCATCTAGGGTTAAGAAACCAAACTACATACAGTACAAATACATTTTATAAAATAAAAAAGATTTCTCTATCTTGGTCACTGGGAATAATTTCCATTGGGACACTTACCTCTTGAACTTATAACCTATAACCCATCCACTGCAATTTTGTCTTCTTGGACCATTTTATTTAGGGACTGCAATTTCTTTCTTGCATGGCCAAACCAATGCAATAGGTTTGTTAAATCTAGAACAAACTTCATTTTCTTGGAGAGAAAAACACATATTTATGCAATATGTAAAATTATATACATATATATCAATCAGTAGTATCTCTCTAATTTTTCTGCAAGGCAGATGACATGAGGTGGGCAAGAGAGTAGAGAAAGGTATCCCAATCCTCTCCCACCCCCCTCCCCAGGTATAATACTAATAGTTCATTAAATATCAATGAATTGAACACACCTGGTGATCTTTCTCAAGTTGGTATTCATCTTTGAGTCATCCCAGTACTGAATTCCAAAGCAGGCTTAGAATTGAAAAGTATGTGTCTTTTATAGAGATAGGTGGTGGGGAGCGACTGGAGGACTGGATGCAAAGACAGAGAAAGCCAGAGGTAGAAGCACGTTATAAAAATCAGTTAGCACACGTGTGTCCATCTCACCCTCTACAGTTCTTCCCCTATATTTTTAGCATGACAGCTTCCTGAGGGGCTCCTCCTACTCTAACTCTGTCTCTTAAGAAGCAGATTCAGTTATGTGGGTTGGAGATGAAGTGGCAGCCATCAGTTACCATGTTTTCTTCTGTTGCCTTCTGCAGCCTGTGGTAGGCTCTTAATCACTGCCTAACCCTTTGACACCTGCCTGCTGGCACCTGTCTTGCAAACTGGTCCCCAGACTAGCAGTGAGAAACGAGGCACAAGCAAGTGGTTTCCAACCTTTGGAGCCTGCAGATGGATGGTTGAAGAGCAAGAGGAACTTCTCTAAGTCATGTACCAGGGCTTTCTTCTCAAAACTGGTTCTTAAAATTGGACTCACCTCCCAAAAGCCTGTCGCCCCTTGATTTCCCTGTGAGTCTCAAACCCTGTCTCTATGTTGGATGTTAGTGTTTCAATTCAAGATCAAGCCTTCAATATCTACTTTACACCTGACAGTCATCCTTCTAGAACCCAGCTCTTTTATCTCAGAAGTCATTTCTATTTTTATCAAAACTGACTTGCTATTTTCATTTTATTCAATGCCATGAAAATCTGTCAGCTGAAGAAATACTCCTGAGGTATGAGTATTCTAAGCACTGTATGCAGCTTTGTGAAATGCTTCTAAAATATTGGCAGTGCATGCACGGGGGAAGGTCAGAGATGGGCACTTACTTTAGTTAATAAAAATTTGTTCAATGCAAGGTCTCACGCACACAAGGCCTACACTTTGCCACTGAGTCACCTCTCTAGTTGCCCCCGCCTTTTGTGAAAAAGTTGAGTAGAACGTACTGCATAAAAATGCATAAGTCGGGGCCCGGGAGATAGCATGGAGGTAAGGTGTTTGCCTTTCATGCAAAAGGTGATCAGTTCGAATCCTGGTGCCCCATATGGTCCCCCATGCCTGCCAGGAGCAATTTCTGAGCATGGAGCCAGGAGTAACCCTTGAGCACTGCCGGGTGTGACCCAAAAACCAAAAAAAAAAAAAAAAATGCATAAGTCCTAACTGTTGAACTTGATGAAAAAACCACCATGATTAGTGAAAACAATGGCGAGTTTTCAGAAATCAAGAAACCCAATTTTTGGCCCTCTTTCTCTCATTAGTCACCCCTGCTCCTTCAGGGCACTCATTAGTTGGACTCCAAACATTATTGATGGTATTTTTTTCCTTTCCCTGAATTAAAAAAATAGACACATATGTACAACCTACACCCATTCTGGGCTGTTATGTGACTCATCTTTATAGGTAAGAGATGGGTTCAAGTGGTTAGGTGTAATATGGTAGATTGGCTTGTTCATCCCCACTGCACTCTGGGCTTTCATTGTGTGGTTCCATTATAATTAAATGTCTGTTCTAGGATGATAAGGCATTTAGGTGGCTGGGGACACAGACACTGAAATATTTGTGACATGACATTTGGTAAGTGCTTTCTCATTTCTGTTGAATATTATGCCAGGAGTGAAACTGCCTCCTTGGGATAAGCTGTTGATATATAGACATATAGATCTTTTTAGCATAAGTCAGTACTGACAAAAAGATTTTCAAGCTGATGTGATCAGTACATACTCAGAAGCAATTTCTCACCAAGCCTATGTTTTCACTTATATTTCAGCTAGTCTAACCAATGTTTACTAGGACCCAATGAGGGCAGTCCTCATTGCTGGGGACTCATGAAACCAAACATCTTCTCATATTTATCAATCATTTGATTATCCTTTTGAGAAGTACATGTACAAATCTCTAATCTCTTTCCATTGAGTTTTATTTTGTTCCAATGAGAAAGAACTGAGCAGTGCAAAAATATTGATAATCATAATAAAATATTAAGAAACTAAGGTCTCTAGACAGATTTAGTGAAAATGAGAAATTAGCTTGGCATGGGTTTGATTATTGGTATGATTACTTGCTCTGTTATCATGGGAAGGTTTCTTTTTTTCTCTTTCTACTGGTTTTTATTTATATAACTGGGAAAGGGTAAAGCATCTAAGTTTATTTATTGTTTAAGATAAAGTCTTTAATTGAATCACCATGATACATAGTAATAAAGTTGTTCATGATTGAGTTTCTAGCACTCTTCCCCAGTGCACATTTCCTACCACTAATGTCCCAGTTTCCCTTCCATTCTCCCTCATTTCTTTCTCTCTTCCTCTGTGGCTTTTCTTCTCGCTTTCCCTCTCTCCCTCCCTTTTTTAATGTCTATTTTGAGAGTTAAAACTCAGTCCTTGTTAGCACTGAGCTTGTTTCCTGATGCCAAGCTCTTTTTTTAAATGTGTGACCAGTGTAGAAGGAATTCCTAAGAGGGGAGCTCCCTTCAGTGTTGTAGAATGAAAAGAAGGGTCAAGAAGGCTGGGATGGAGTATTCCTGTCTTGCCTGTGTGAGGCCCTGAATTCAACTTCAGCACTGAAAAAAAATAACATGGCACATGACTATTATCCTCTGAGTTCATGAATAACTACCATTGATTGGTGGCTATTTCTTCAATAAATGTGCTAGGTTGAGAGGCTGACCTGAACTCTATAATTCAGATCTCTTATAAGGAGGTATTTTCCTTGCCAGGCAATCACTTTGGAGCTTGCTGCAAGTGAATTGAACTGAGAACACCCAGGCTTTCTTTCATGTCTATAGTTTCATTTCTGATCTGTTTGATACTTTAGTCTCCTCTGACTTCTTCACCTGTGGGTCACACTCCCTAAAGTTGTGAGCTTTTTTGAAAAAAAAAAAATCTGTTTTCAATAAACTTTCTTTATGTTTTATTATCAATAAATATTTAATTTGTATACATTTTCTTGTTTTGAAGTGCTGGGGATTGAACCCAGAGACTCACCAATGCCAGACAAGTGTTCAGCTCTTCATATGCCCCCAGTTTGTACCTCATTCATATGCCTCAGGGGTGTATTAGGTTTCTCAGGGAAAAGGGATTTCCCTAGTGAAAAAAAGCTGAAGAAGCCCTGTCCTAGCTAAAATCTGTTCATTATGATAGTTAATGGTGCACATTAGCATGATTTTTTTTGGTATCTACAGAACATTTTTAGGCACAATATTGCATTTCATCGATGTTAAAGCAATTTCTCCTCCTTTTTCTCTTCTTTCTCCCCCTTTCCTCCACCTTCTTCTCCCCTTTCTCTTTTTGTTTTTGTTTTTGTTTTTTTGTTCTATTTTTTTGTTTTGTTTTTTGGGGGGGCCATACCTGTTTGATGCTCAGGGGTTACACCTGGCTAAGTGCTCAGAAATTGCCCCTGGCTTGGGGGGACCATATGGGACACCGGGGGATCGAACCGCAGTCCTTCCTTGGCTAGCGCTTGCAAGGCAAACACCTTACCTCTAGCACAATCTCGCTGGCCCCCTTTTTTCTTTCTTTCTTTCTTTCTTCCTCCTCTTTCTTCTCCTTATTCTACTCTGGGAGTATGTAGGCAAGGGATCAAACCCAGGCTTGCTGCATGCACAGCCAGAATTCTAACCCCTTGAGCTGTATCTTCCACTTTATTTTATAGCTTAAAGTTTGGAGCTTGTACCCATTTCTCTCCAGTCCCACCTTTTTCACCCCTAGTCCCTGGAACCTACATTCTTCCTCTCTGTTCCTATGAATTGTTTAATTAATTATGAATTAACTGGGGCCGGGCGGTGGCGCTGGAGGTAAGGTGCCTGTGCTAACCTAGGACGGACTGCGGTTCAATCCCCCAGTTCCCGATATGGTCCCCCGTGCCTGCCAGGAGCGACTTCTGAGCGAATAGCCAGGAGTAACCTCTGAGCGTCACCGGCTGTGGCCCAAAAAACAAAACAAAACAAAACAAAAAAATTATGAATTAACTGATCATAATTATTAAAAATTATTTAATTGTTTTAGATCCACATCTAATGATCTTATGTGGTTTTTGTCTGGATCTGACTTACTTTACTGACTTAGAGCTCTTTGCTCTATCCACATTATCAGATGGTTCAACTTCCTTCTTCCTTGCCTTTGTCTGGATCCATCACATCTCATCACATCGCGTCTCCTTCCTCTCCCTGTATCCTGTACTCTTAGGAATTGCGTAGTCTGTAATGCATGAATGTGGAGAGGCTGGTGAGTACTCTGCAGAGTCAGAGCTCGGAGCACACCAAGCAGCCGGCCCCTCATTTAGTTAACTTCATTTTCTCTGGTTAAATGTAGAATCACATTAGAATCTTACTCTGAATCCATCCTGTCAAATAGTACATAAGAAGGACTCAGTTAAAGGTGAACTATGTTATGCATTGCCACATAACATGCACTCCGAACCATCAGTTTGGAAAGGTGGAATTCATTGTTTGACCATGATCCTTGGGAATACTCTGTTTTTTCAACCTTGGAGCAGTTATTCACCACCTGCTCTTTTCAGGGCTGTCTGAAAGATTGAAGTCAAGAAGAATTTTGACCCCTCATTTCTGGCCTAAAGTAGGTCTAAGCCTATTCTGGAGTTTCAAATGCTTGCTCGAACTCAGCTATCCTGCAAACAGACAATGAATGCCATATCATCAATGCCAAACATGAAAACATTAAAGAGAACACTCAATTTGCAGAGACCAGAATGAAAGCAAAGCTGCCTTTGGTAACTTTTACGTAAACTTCAGTTGCAGTCAAGGGCTTATAGTATGATTGTATTGATTCTACATAAGCATTTTTAACCCCTTTTTATTTTTGCAGGGAAAGGTCACATCCAGGAGTGCTCAGTAGTTATTGGGCACCTCAGAACTGGTGCTCAAGGGCCACTCCTAACAGTGTTCAGGACACCATGTTCATGCTGGGAATCAAGTCTGGTCAACTGAGTGCAGTGCAACTGCCTTACCTGTTGTTCTGCAGTCCTATTTGGCTTGGTGTTTGCATAGGAAGTGAGGAAGCCTACTCTCATTAGACATTTTTCAGAAAGCTTATTTTTGTGACTATCATTTCATGTTAATAAATGCCCTTAAACCAATTTATTCATCACCACCCAGAAAGACTTTCAAAATAGAAGTTGTTTCTCTCTTAACTTATTAGAAAACATTCAACTTGAAATGAAAATATTCCACAAATTGAACAAGCTATTCATGGGGACAGTGTCCTAGAGATTCATATATTAAAAAAAAAAAAAAAAAAAGAACAGACCTGGCTGGTTCTTGAGGCTTGAATTTCCTTGGATGTTGTGTTTAGGGGTCAAAGTCAAGTCCTTTGCTAAGACCCTGTTTCATGAGAGATGGTCTGGTCCTCCTGAGCTCATAGACACATTAGGGCACCTTAGTTTTTGCACATTTTCCAAATATGTGCAGCCCAGAAGGCCTCTTTGAGAGCCAAGTTGAGCCTGATCCTCTCCTTACCTCACTAGTGCAAATCCAAGATGTTCAAGGAGACAAATATGTGGGCAAGGCCCTGCACACCTGGGAGAGCCTTTCCCTACATTTCTCTGATGCCTTTTTTATCTTCACTGTTTCTTAAAGTTGGGCAAAGTTACTGGATGGAATCACCAAACAGAGCAGTATTCTGAAATGCGATTGGGAGTCACTTTCTTCTTTTTAAAGAACATAGATTTCTGGGCTGGGGCACAGAGGAACTTTTCCTGAAAAGTGAGCAGAAGGTCAAATATACTTGGACATTTCTTTTTCTACTGCCATATGTTTTCTCTTATGTCTTTTTATAGGCCTTGACTTTTAGCATCTTCATGCTGAAATCTTTTTGTTGTTGTTTTGTTTTGTTTTGTTTTTTGGGGTCACACCTGGCAACTCTCAGGGGTTACTTCTCGCTCGACACTCAAAAATCACTTGTGGCAGGCTCAGGGGACTATATGAGATGCTGGGATTCGAACCACCGTTCTTCTGCATGCCAGGCAGACGCCCTACCTCCAGTCAAATGCCCTACCTCCATGCTATCTCTCCAGCCCCTTCATGATGAAATCTTTTTTTTTTTTTTGGTTTTTGGATCACACCCGGCAGTGCTCAGGGGTTACTCCTGACTCCATGCTCAGAAATTGCTCCTGGCAGGCACGGGGGACCATATGGGGCTCCTGGATTCGAACCGATGACCTTTTGCATGAAAGGCAAACACCTTACCTCCATGCTATCTCCCGGGCCCCTTCATGATGAAATCTTAATGCCCTTAAAGCTATTGGGTTGCCCTGACACCCAAGTATACCTTTTGGTGCTGTTTCCCTGTTTGAGTTAAGGGTCCTTGCTATCCTAATCATTTCCAAATCTTATCTCCTGCAGAGATTCACATGTATGTTCAACTCTGGTTATTGAATTCCAGTATGTTTTGGAGCAAGGTTTACATGAAGGGAAGAAACCTGATATCCTAGACTTGGTAGAAATGGCCTTGGGAGGTGAAGGAAACCTCATTTGAGCCAGGCTATGAGGTCTGGAGACCACCTCAGAGCTTTCCAGTGTGAGACCCATAGAACCATCCAAAGATGGTTTCTCAAGTGCCTTTAATTAGAAACTCCACAGGTTCTGAAATGCTTGTGTATAGGTGTAATCTCATCATTTGTCACCTTCCTTTCTCTCATTTCATCTCCTCCTCTCCCTTCCCCTCCCTTCCCCTCTTCTCCTCCTCCCCTCCCCTTCCCTCCCTTCCCTTCCCCTCCTCTCCTGTCCTCTCCTGTCCTCTCCTCTCCTCTCTCATCTTCACTGGTTAGATGACCAAGCATCTCTTCCCTTTACTCTCAGAGCCCATCAATCCACACATCCCATCATTTCTACCTGAAGATGTTCAGGATTCAGTGCTCTGTTCTCTGCTCCACTGATCTCAGTATTTGCCAGGCCCCAATAATTTCCTCCTGAATGACCACAGTTACCTTCTTACTAATCATCTCCCTGGCTCCTGCTCGCTATGGTTACCATTGTGATCCATTTCAAGTGCAGTATTCTTGTTTCCCTGCACAGAACCTCCCCCCACCACCAGAACACAGGAATCCACCAATCACATGCCCACTCTATGTCCCATGTTTCATTAAACCTGTTTGCCTCATGGGCCTTGACTTTTAGCACCTTCATGCTGAAATCTTAATGGCCTTGAAGCTATTGCATTGCCCTGACACCCAAGTGTACCTTATGGTGCTGTTTCCCTGTTTGAGTTAAGGGTCCTTGCTGTCCTAACCATTTCCAAATCTTATTATCATTCCCTGCTTTGAACCTTCAATTCTTTTTCCATGCATGTATTCCTATTGTCCAGAAAAATCATCTGGGGACGGCAGGCAGCTGCTCAACATGTGTTGGTTAAATCCATAAATAAATTATGCCAGAGAAATCTTATCAAATGGGTACTTTATTGTACCTACCCTACTATTCCCACTGGTATTAGAACATGCAATTTACATTTTATGTTGATGTAAAAGTCATTCTAGACATGTGTGTACCATATTTCTCATACCATAAGATACATTTTTTTCACCAAAAGATGAATCTTATGGAATGAATGCTGCCTGAAACTGAGTGAGGCCTGAATGCAGGAGAGGAGAGCATCTAACTATGCATCTTATGGTCAGGTGTGTCTTATAGAGTGAAAAATACAGTCTGTTTGAAGAACCCATATAGGACTCTGTGAAGAGAGAAAGGCAGGTTCCTTTCATCTGTCTATAGAAGCAAGTAGTTTGCTGCTGGAGTGTGTGTAACCATATACTCCTTGGGCCTTTTTTTCTTGTTTAGATTAGATGCTGTTTCTTTCTTTGAAGGCTCTCAAAGCAACAATCAGTTGGTTTACCTCGGCAATCATGGAGTCAAGTGTGGAGGAGATATTAGTTTGATTTAAAAGGGGACACTAACCCCAAACCCCAAACTAACTTCATTTAAACATTGTGGTTACAAAATAGGTAAATATTATTTTTTATACCATGTTTGGAAATGTCTTTAAGCACTTTAAAAATAAAAGCCCTGCCAGGTTATTCCTTTGAAGCCTGAATTCAAGGTTTGAACTGCTCTGTGTACGTAGCCTTCCCTGAGTGGAACTGAGTGTCCCCTACTTTTTGGAGACACGTCCTTCCCCCAGTGGACATCCAGGCAGGTGGCAGTGCTCCAATGCAGCCTTTTGTGTGCCCCACTTAGAGACCTTCTCTTGTAAGATGACCTTTCTAATGAAAAGATATGCTTCCCATTGAGCCTGAAGCCTGTTTGTTCTTTTTTCCTGGCCTTACATTGAGATAACAGCCAATTCTTTTCTGTTGGAACCTTCAGAGGGAACTTCTTTTTGTTAGGTTGTTTGGTTGTTTACGGGGGTGTCTTTTCCCTGGCACTTTTGTCATGAGCCTCTCATCAATTTCCCCTCTATCCCTGGAGGAATAAATAATATATGTAACTCCCACATGCCTCATTGATGTCTCTTTCCAAGTTTCTTTAGTGGAGAATCTGGTTGTGTTTTCAGGAGGTAGATAATAGACTATGAAACAAAGTGATCATTATTCATCTGAGTGGGGCATGACCTTTACCCACAGAAGTGAATGGAGCAGTTTGATCCTGGCAATTGATTGTCTTTGATGATTTTTAAGTGTACTAGAATTGGGGACAGTCAGGATGAAAAAGGAGGGGTTCTTAAAAAATTCTCTTAGATGTGGACTGTTTCTCCTCCCCTTTCTTCACCAAGATTGCAAGTTTTTTATATTACTAGTCACTCTCCAAAACTTCACAGGCATTGATGTTGTTATTTGCAGGACACAGTAATTTAGAACATGGATTTTAGGGGTAGTTCTCAACAATGTTTCTTTAAGTGTGGCTTTTTATTTACTGCCTTCTTAGGGGTCTTTGTTCCCAAACTGTAGGTCCCTCAGGCTCATGCAAGAACTATAGAGTTAGCATCTCTCAGTGTAAAATTTTGAACACTTTTGTTGGCAGAGAGCTCTGAGGAGCCAAAGAAATGAAAATGTTAGGGACAGGAGGTCGAAAGTTGGGAACATGTAGGTAACAGAATTATGACCTGGCTCCTCAGAGTCTGGAATAGCATCAGCCTATCTCAGTTTATTTGTGTCAAGCAACTCCAGGTACACACTTATAGCAGAAGATCTTGAGGCCTTGTGTGATTTCTCAAGGCATAGGTTCACTTCCCAAGTGAATTCACTTCCCAAGCTTACATGCAAAGGAAAAGGAGATATTCCCAAAGTAAATTCAAGTGTCATGCCTAGAAAAAGAAAGAATGGACTTGGGTAGGAGAAAGAAACAGTGATTATTTTGTCTCAAACATAGAACATGAGGACACCAGCTTTTATGAAAACTACACTGTCTTGTGGTGCAAAAGTCAATGGGAAACATTAAGTATCAACACATTGGTGCTGTTTCATACCATGGAGGAAGATTACCGAACAAGTGGAAAATGGCCATTGAGTTGCTGAGAAACTTGCCCATGTAGCAGAATTGGTACTTGCCAAATATTTACTAAGAGTCATGATTTAATACTTTAGCTATTTAAATTACAATAGCAACAACAATAATAACAATGAAGATAATAATAGGCTCCTTTCAAATATTCTGTAAATATCAGCAAATGATTGGCTTGCACTGACATTTATTGAGCCTGTTGAGCAGCACTGTAAGGAGCCTCTCTCAATAAGAATGGAAAAAAAATAATGTCATTCTATATACATGTATTCTATATTCCCAACAAGATACAACTGCAGTGCTAGATCTGGTTCAAATCACTTCTTCCTCCTGGCACATCGCTGACCTGTGGGAACCATGGGTTATAGTAGAAACAGTTCTAGTAAACAATTAGCATGAAGTCTAGATAAGTTTCAGCATCTTATTTCTAGGAAGATCTGTACCTTAGGAGTCCCCAAACTCTGACTATGAAATCAGAAGAAAGCAGGCTTTCCTGTGAATTATGTATGTTCACAGCGTTACTTGTGCCAAACCAATAAGCCACTAACAGAAAGTCCAAGAAGACAAGCACAACTTGGAAACAACTTACTTGGTTAAAAAGAAGCTTCAGTTCTAGAAAAGCAAAAAGGGAAGAGAAGACATCTGAAGTAGAAAGACAAACTATATTTTTCAGTTTTCCCCCTCAAATATGAGCACAATCAACAATTCAACAGCCAGTTTCTGAACAACACTAAGTATACTTTTGAAAGGGATTCTTATTAAATTAAGTTATGCATCAAAAAGTTTTCTGAACCAGCTTCTGAATGTTTGTTCCTCAAAGCAGTAAGACCTGACCCGGAAGTAGGTGTGTTATCCAGAAGGTGTTCTTTCACTCTCAGCAAGTTGGGTCCAACTCCATTTTGTCTGACTATAGATGAGAGGGAATGTCTCAATCTTCCCATTGTTCAGCTGTACATGAGAGATAATGTCTCAGTTTCCCCATCTGTAGCTGTGTTTGTTGCAGCACACAGATTCCACTCTTATTTAATTTTCCTGATTTCAAATTTGTGTTCTTTCAAAGAACTCTTGATCAAGTCCCCTTGAAGTCACCAATTGTGTAGAATTTTCATTTCTGAACTATAATTACCAGGTGCTCACGACCTCTCAAAATAATAGAATTCTCATTTCTACACACCAAAAAGCACTTACAATTTTGCAATAAATCACTTCAAAGAGAAAAGCCATCAGGGTTAGAAGGCAGCTCTCTGATTTTCATTTCCCAATATCTGATGCCCTGCTCTCTTCTCTTGAACCATGATTAACAAAACTAATCAGAAAGTAGTCTTGAGAGTCCACTTGATTGGAGCATCTCCTGAAGCATGCTGCCCACCACAGTGCAGGTCTACTCAGCAATATTCACACTGTGCACAGTTATGCTTCCTGCCATTGGGTGAAGATGGGCAGAGAAGGAAAAATTCAAATCCCAGCTTTGTCTCTCACAGTCTCTAAGGAATCTAACTATAAAGACCCATCTTCAATACAAAAGGAACACTGGAAAACTAATAAGGAAAATAAACTGAAAAACATACAACCCCGGCCAGCTCTGTAAACTCTCAGAAAATGATAACAGTAAAAAAAATTTTTTTTTGGTTTTGGGCCACACCGGGCTATGCTCAGGGGTTACCCCTGGCTGTCTGCTCAGAAATAGCTCCTGGCAGGCTCGGGGGACCACCTGGGGCACCGGGATTCTAACCAAACACCTTTGGTCCTGGAACAGCTGCTTGCAAGGCAAACACCACTGTGCTATCTCTCCAGGCCCCAACAGTAAAAAATTTTAATGAGCTCAAAGAAATGATGGTACAGTTAGTCAGCAAAGCACAAAAATGTATGACTACTGAAGTTAGAAAAACATAAGCACAAATGACAACAATGAAGAGTTTGGCAGGTGATGTTAAAAAGAAAAACATTAGAAGCTGAATAATAGCAACTGAGGAAAATATTGAGAAAGCTCTAAGATGAGAAAGTGGAATCTCTAGAAAATAAGATGTGGAAAAGTATGGAAAGCAATGAACAGCACATCAGAGAATTATGTGATAAACTCAGGAGACATAATCTAAGAATCACTGCAGTCCCTGCAATCCAGGAAAACAAATTTTGATGTTTGTTTGATGACAAACCAATATTTAAAAATCATAGTTCATAGGTTTTCAGACTTAAGGAACACAGTGAAATAAATGCAAGAAGGCCAAAGGGTCCCAGCAAAAACAGACTCAACTGGGAAAATGCCAAGACACACATTGTACTCAGAATGACAAAAAACATTCTCACACACACACACACACACACACACACACACACACACAAATTATTGGGACCAGAGTGGCAGCACAGCAGTGGGGCATTTGCCTTGCATGCAGCTGACCTAGGACAGACCACAGTTCGATCCCCCAGGGTCACATATGGTCTCCCAGCCAGGAGCTATTTCTGAGCACATACCCCTGAGCATAGCCCCTGAGCATCACCGGGTATGGCCCAAAAACCTATTGAAAGCAGCAAATTCCAAAAGGATCTTGCATACAAAGGAGAGACCATAAGATTCACAGCAGATCTATCAAGTTAAACTTTATAAGACAGAAGAGGATGGAAGGATATAGTACAGTTTAATAAAAACCCTCAACAAAATGAATACCTCACCAAGAACACTTTATTCAGCTAGAACATTATTCAGATTTGAAAGAACCATACAGAGATTTATAGACAGGTAACGCGTAAGGAATTGAAAAGCCCAATTTTTCAAAAATATTAAAATAGTTCTTTTGAAGGAGGACAGAAAAAACTTCCTAGCATGTGGCATTGAGTATAACACTCACTCTTGGAATTTACAGTTGCTTTCTACTGGATTAAGAAATATATGTTTACTCCTGGCTTGCAAAGGGATTTTATACATTTTTAATAATGAATTAACATTTCATTTATATTGAATGGCTTTATGCCTGATCAGTTTTTTAAATCAGCTTTTTTTGCATAGAGATTTTTACTGCGATTATTTATTAGTGCATATACTTAAGCAGTATTTATAATATGTATCTAATGAATTATAAGGTAGAACTTTTAAGTAACTCATATTTAGTATTTTTTACTTACTCATTGTTTATTTAGTGCCTAGAACTAATCAGACATTCTGTTAGTTTATTTGGTGTGGTTTATTGTACCACACCCAGCAATGCTCAGGGGTTACTCCTGGCTATGTGCTCAGAATCGCCTCTGGCTTGGGGGACCACTTGGGATGCCAGGAATAGAACCACGGTCTGTCCTAGGTTAGTGTGCCACAGCCCTACTCTGTTTGTTTTCCATGGTATTTTTATTTGCAGTATTAGTGATCATTTATACATGCAAGGCATGTGTTTTTCCACTAAGCCCTGATCCTCCAAGACTATTTTTACTGCAATATATGAAGATGGTTCACATAGTACCTTCCCAACATAACAAGGATTTAATATCAATTGATAACAAATGTTGGGTACTGGAGCACAAACTGTGAGCACTAAATTAGGGGGAAATGGGTGGCCTGGAGGTAATTTTGTTTAGGGGCTTGGGGATTAGGGTCACTTTGGTAATGTGATCTGCTAATTGCAAATACCAAGGCCGTGAATGCCAGCACTATTGTAAATACCTAGCCTAAACTATACACATTTTAAGTCTTCCTTCCCATAGTGAATTTATAGCCTGGTAGTCAATATAAAACATCACATTTATTTAAAAAATATTTAATTGATTTTGAATCTTCACTTGTTTTCATGGGAATTTGTATGGGAACTAGTTGTCTGTAACCAGTTACAAGATAGTGTAGTCATATATACTGACATTTTGACATGAACTGTCACTATAAATGAGTAGCTTTAATGTGATCCTGAAATGATTTTTCTTTGACTAATAGATTCAGATATTCTCCGAAGGAAATAATTGTGAGTGGGGTCACATCTGGCAGTGCTCTGGGGCTAATCCTGACTATCTGCTCTGGTTTGACCCCTTGTGGTGCTGGAGTCGGGGATAGTTATAAGTGGTGTTGGGGCTTACACTCAAGTCGGTGTGGTGCAAAGCAAATGCCTTAACCTGGTGCTATCTCCCTTCAGCCCCAGAAAAGGTTCTTTAATATTACTATTGCTACATGCAATTCATTCTCTGATGTCTTATTCATGTAACTGATCTACAACATCACAACCAAAAGCAAGTCGGTTTTAACACTTGATTGGCTGAGAAATTAGCTGCTCTACTTGTGAACAACCAACACAGGGAGAGGAGGATGAATTTTAATATAGGTGCTGTTGAGATAGTCAACATAAATGAAACAAATTGGATGATCCTAGCAGTTCTTAGTTGTACTCAAAAGACATAATTTAATTAGACCAAAATTGTATTTGTTTTTTCTTTGGGGGCTATACCTGACAATATTCAGGACTTATTTACTCTTGGCTCAGTGCTCAAGGGTAACTCCTTGCAACACTTGGAGGAACACATGGGACACCGTGGATTGAACCCTGGTCAATCACATGCAAGATAAGTACTTTACCCACAGTATTATCTCTCTGTCCCCAAATTATATTTTTAATAAAAGAAATGCAGGAAGAAACTGTCTTCACGGGCCAAAGATTAGTCACTCTACTTTTCAAAGTAAAGTCTGAGTTTATGGTCCCTAAATATAGTTTTTTTTTTATGTCTCTACTAAGACTTTGGTTGAAATCGGGGATGTTTGTTTGCAAAACTCTATCATAGCGTTCCTTCATCTTTTTATTATCAAGGACATTTTGATTCAGTTGGTTTGCCAATTGAATGGAATCTGAATCTCTTTGGCTGTCTTCTTGAAAGCTGTCCCAGAACCGGTGAAAACAAATGGCTTTGCTCTTCCTGGAAGATTAGACATCCCCTCCTGTGGCCTCCCTCAGCTTTCTCTCTTGTCTCCAAAGACCAGCCTGTGGGTGACTTTAAAACCAACATTTGCTGGAGAGTCACTGGGGATGGACCCCCTCCAAGGGGACAGGATGTTGTGTTTAGACCCTTTCTTAAGAAGTTATTGTTTGGTGGCATTTGTCATGCCCTTGTCCTCTCTGGGTATGTTGCTGCCTCGTGATCTTCTGGGAGATGTCTTTGAAGTCCACTTGGCAGACACTGGTGTTTTCATTTCCGCCAACATTTTTCTATATATTTTATGTTGCAATAATATAGATTAAAATGATGAACATGGTTCTTGCCCTTGAAGAATGTATAATTCAATGTACAGCAGCCTTTCGCTGTTGATATCCAAAGGCTACTCCTGGCTCTGTACTCAGGAGTGACTCCTCATAATAATAGTGGAGGGGAGCATTGTAGTGCTGGGGATCAAACCAGAATTGGTAGTATGCAAGGTAAGAGTCTGATCCATTGAACTAACTCCTGGTCAAGTAAAAGAAAACTTTATAGTGTGCCTGGAAGATCAAAGGCAGGTGTAGAACATTCTTTAGATATAAATCTGGCACCTACTAGGCACTCAATCAATCCTTACATTAAATTACTGTAATTCTTGTTAGCCTATAAATGTAACTCAATTTATAATTCAAATGAAGATATATAACAGTTGCAGTGGAATGACCCCAGTATTGATCAACCAAAATAGAATTTAAATCTATTCCAAACCAATCTCTGTGTACTTGTTTTTGAGTGAGGCCAAGTTACAATGTACTTTCTTTTAATTTCTAATTTTCTTTTTTTTTTGGGGGGGGTGTCATACAAGGTGGTGTTTAGATCTTACTTCTTTTCAGTGTTTAGGGACCCACAAGAGGTATTAGGGATTTTAGGGTCAACCACATGCAAAGCAAGTACTTTACCTGCAATATTCTCTCTCCAGCCCACTATTATTAATTTTTTTTTGGTTTTTGGGTCACACCCAGCATGCTCAGGGGTTACTCGTGGTTCTATGCTCAGAAATCGCCCCTGGCAGGCACAGGGGACCATGGGATACCGGGATTCAAACCATTGTCCTTCTGCATGGAAGGCAAACGCCTTACCTCCATGTTATCTCGCCAGCCCCACTATTCTTAATTTTTAAGAATCATAAATGAGTATGATAAATGCATGCATGAAATTCTAAAGAGAAGTTCTAGAAATTTGGCACTAACGACCAGGTGTGTTCCAAGATTAATTAATTAATTAAAAACTTGTGTTACAGATGAAGAACTTGAAGCGTGTATGACTATGGTCAAAGTTACCTAACTAATAAATGTCCAGCTCCAAGATTTTAATAGGAAGAGTTTCTTCTTTTTATTCTTGACAAGGAAGGTGTTTTTTGGTTACTGGGACCCTCTGTGCATATTAGAAAAGAGAATACTCTTATATACTTTTTATATCAAGATCATGGCTTTTATGTGGTGCTTACCTTTATTGCTGGAATGCTCACTGGATATATTATTTCACGGGACACTCCTTTTTGGACTGCTGGAGTGATTCACCGTTTTCCCCTCCGTCTCTCAAACC
>PVKC010008379.1:0-28180 GCA_004027635.1 Crocidura indochinensis | reverse complement strand
GTATTCCTCTTTGTTGTTTGTGCTCAGCCTCTTTCCCCATCTATGATTCCCTCTCCCTCACTCTGTATAAAATATAACTAATTATTAATATAATAAAAATATAAGAAATTTCTGACTTCGTTTTTGTTTATTTGGTTGGTTTTGGCTTGTCAGAGGGACACATCCAGCAGCTATTTCTCCTAGTTCTGTGCTCATGAATCACTCCTGGTGGGTTTTGGGACTTGAGATGCTGGGGATTGAATTCAGGTTGGCTGCATGCGAGGCAAATGCCTTCCTCTCTGTGTTATTCCTGTGGCCTTAGTTTTGTGTGTGTGTGTGTGTGTGTGTGTGTGTAGTTGCTCCTGGTGGTGTGCTGTGTTTCACAGCACAGGGACAGACCCTCTACCTAATTTTAAGACCACTCCCTTCCCCAACCATAGTTTTTGAACAAGAGACTGTATTGAGGCATATAGTCAAGAGTTTGAATCTTTTCTTGGTGCTTTCCCACAGATAGGCCCCTGGGGTTATGCAGGTTCAATCTACATCTCGAACTCCATGGCACCTTAACTCTGTACCTGTTGGGCCTTGTCAGATGCCCCAGATTCACAATCACTGTGGACTGGCGGATTCCCAGCAGAGGCTGCAGAGTAGCTGCCACCCTGTGTATCTTGAACACTTGAAGGACAGTGCTCCTGTGTGCACATTTACCGAGAGCTCCAGAGGCAGAAATGCAAACGTGTCACCAGCCCACAGCCCTGTCCCAGTGCCTGCGCCCCCTTGGCTAATCCCCTTGAAGATGGGGAGTCACACACTCACCCTGGTTCTCTGTGGGGTCTTGCCATGCTCCGGGGTCCTGCCTCCATGGAGGGGAAATGAAGAGAAGGGTACACATGCCACAGGCTGTCAGGGAAGACTTTTATACAGCTCCATGAGCCCCTCAAGACTGAGGGACTGGGTGGGGGGAAGGTTCCCCAGTGCAGGACTCAAGGACTTGGCATCTCCTGTACTTTGGGTGTTGAGCAGCAGGGATCTCAGATCTCAGAGGGACAATTAAATTCAGCCACCTAAGAGCTAATTGGGGTGAGCAGGACACGGCTCCCCAGGTCTTCATTCCTGCCAAAGCCCAGTGCTGAGCAGTGAGACTCTGGATTGTTCATGCAGACCCACGGGGTGGGAATGCCTTTCCCTGAACAGCTATGGAGTGTCTGTTCTGCTCTTCTCCCATGCTTGGTGGAGCCTGGTGCCTCAGAATAGAGCGGCAAAGTGTGTCCATGGGGCTCATGGATGAGGCCCACTACCCTTCCCAGCACTGTTTGAAATGTGGTGATGACACATACTGACTCAACTCCAAGTTCATATCCTCTACTCGTTAGCCTCGGGACTGAGGGGTCCCCCTTATCTCACTGCTTCTACCATTGATTAACTCGTTGTCCAGGGAGATGTGCAGGACAGCCTGGGACAAGTATGAGCCTCTGCCCAGAGATATGCCATGAATGAACTGGTTATATGCTCTGCTCGATGTTTCAGATAGTCTGCCACCACGAAATCACTGTTCTGTGTCACTCTGTGTAACACTCTGTGCAACCTGTGTCACTCAGGTTAGTAGGGGAATTTGGTGCAGGAAGCACTGAAGGAAGCTGGGTAGGGCCTAGTCCTGAGCTAACAGGGGCTGCTCCTGATAAGAGATGCTCCAAGCACTAATGTGGTAGATCCTCTGTCCGTTGGGCCTTGGCCTGGCAGTGCCTCAGAGCAACAGGCCCCAACACTAGACTGGACTGTGAGTACTTTATAAGAATCTCTCGTGCCCAGTGATATATTCAGGAGAGTTATAGCGTTATAGAGAGCAAAGCATTTCAGAAAGTTAACGCTGGTTCCTGAGACAGGTAACAAGCTCTGCACACACATGCAGGAGGCCTGGGATCTCTTCCTGACACAATCCCCAAAGTACCTCCTGGAATGAAGGATCCCAGAGCTGGCCCTTGAGCACTGCCAAGTGTGGCCCAAACAGAGCAAGTGAACAAGGGGCTGGAATGATGGGCAGGGTGAAGGCACAGGCCTGGAGACCCTAAGCAACAGCGGGTGTGACACTGTGGCCTTCCGGCCCTGACATCAGGCCCCCACACTCACTGCTGGCCTGGCTACCCATTTTGTTAGATTATACTTTGTTTTACCCAAAACAAAGATCATTTGATCTGGTTTCTTTGTATCTACTTGTTTACAACGTGGTTTTATCCAAAACAAAAATTGTCTTATCTGTAAACCTGGGCAGGACAGGCTCAGGAGAACTAGAGATATCTGCCCTTCCTCTGTCCTGATGGTTTATAGTTATCTCCGGCTGATAATTTGTTTACTACTGGCACTAAACCAGAAAGACCCCCATCTCCCAAGACTGATGAGTCAGCTGTCAACTCTGCAGACGCAGAGGCTGGAAATGGCTCAAACAGAGATACACTGTGCCCCAACCACTGAGTCAAGTGGACAAGACAGTGCTGACAATTCAAGTCCTGGGCACTGTCAAATGGTGGAATGTCCGGAATGGTCATGAATTTATCAATAGAAATGATACCAAAGAAGTATTTGTCCACTGGGCAGCTACTAAGAGAATTAATCTCAGGAAGCCCCTGTGTAGAACTGGCAATGGGGAGACTGTGCAGTTTGATGTCGTGAAAGGAGAGAGGGGACCAAAAGCTGCTAATGTATCTGGACCTGGCGGAATACCAGTGAAAGATTGCAGATATGCTCCCACTCAACATAGGTTCTGCTGGTTCACTCTCCAGCCTCACTCGGCTGCCCCACGACCCATGGTAGCAGAGGTCCCTCAGGCAGGACAGAAGCAGGAAGCGAAGGGGGGAGAGAGCTGAAGACTCTAGGCAGCATCCCAGAAGCTGATGCCTAACATCTTTTATCTACTGGAGCTGTTTTCTGAGAGGATCATGGTCTTCCAACCTGCAGTAGCTTCTTGAGGAAACTCCAGAAGCCCAAAACAGAAGATGAAGATGGAGAAGAAGATGGAGGGTCCAAACCCAGCTGAAGACCAGCTGAGGAGCAGCTATTTTCAGAACCTCCTGCACCTGGATTAACTCCAAAAAATTAACTTTCTTTTAGGTTAATCTCTTGACTCTATTTGCATTGGTCACTCGATTGCTGGTTAAATTGTGTTTTATCTGTATGGATCTTAATAGCTACTGTTTTGTTCCTATGCCCCACTGAAAACAGAATAATTGCTCCAACTTTAATGTTTTAATATTAGTTTGCTCAGTTCCGGGGAAATACATAATGCTGTTAGAGTTTTAAAAGTTCTCCGCTATTCTAGTGAATGTTTCCCAACTGCTATGATGTTTTATTGTATATATTACATTGCAGTGTATTCTCAAATTATGTCTGCAAAAATGTTCTAATGTCTTTGTCCACAGAAGTAGATGGAAAAGGAACTTGGATACTATAGACTCTTATTTCAGTGCTCATTATAAGAATGTTTAGCGGGTCTGGAGAGATAGCACAGTGGTGTTTGCCTTGCAAGCAACTGATCCAGGACCAAAGGTGGTTGGTTCGAATCCAGATGTCCCATATGGTCCCCCGTGCCTGCCAGGAGCTATTTCTGAGCAGACAGCCAGGAGTATCCCCTGAGCACCGCCGGGTGTGGCCCCAAAACCAAAAAAAAAATATTTAGTAAACTTATGTTGAAACTGTACACATATATTTTCAGAAATGTTCTTGTGATTTTGTTTAGAAAAAGAATTCCAATGTTCTAGACTCATATTACCATGCGTGGTGTAAGAATGTTTAAGAAATTTCAGATTAAGTGTATTTGCTGAAAGGTTCTAATGTTTATGTTCAGAGAAGTCTATGAAAAAATTTGTGATATGTATAAGATAAGAAATATCTTATATAAGATAAGATATAGTGGGGCCCATGAGATAGCATGGAGGTAAGGCATTTACCTTTCATGGAAAAGGTTATCAGTTCAAATCCCGGTGCCCCATATGGTCCCCTGTGCCTGCCAGGAGCAATTTCTGAGCATGGAGCCAGGAGTAACCCCTGAGCACTGCCGGGTGTGACCCAAAAACCAAAAAAAAAAAAAAAAAGATAAGATACAGAAATATATGGAAGAGGCTGATTGTTTTGAAAATGATGTATACAATTTATACTTCTATGCAATTCCAGCCAACTTTTACTATGCCTATGCAAAATAGCAATCACTTTTATTAGTTCTGATCTGGGGTTCCTGCCTCTGGCAGAATAGTAGAGCACAACTTAAGTACCCCTCTCAATTTTTTGAACAAAAGGTTGAAGTTGTTAGATTATACCTTGTTTAACCCTAGACAAAGATTATTCCTGGTTTCTTTGAATCTGTTTGTTTACAACTTGGTTTCGCCCAAAACAAAGTTTGTCTTACATGTAAACCTGGGCAGGACAGGCTCAGAATAGCCCAAGATATCCGCCCTTATTCTGTTCTTACTATATCACGTCGGGTGGTCTTTGTACTCAAAAAACCCCACAGTTCTGGTGGGAAGTTTGCTATCAATACATGGTAGAAGATGCCTGACTAGACGTATTTCATCCTCAACCTGTTCTAAATTATTTCATGCTTGAGTCTGATTTAGACTCGTTCACCTGGGCTTGGAGATATGGCTTGTGAGGTGATTTTACACCACTTATGACCAGGAAGACACTGGCTGGGTCAGGAGACCCCTGAGCACAGCCCGAGAGTCATCCAGAAGTCAATGCTTCAAAGACTGGGAGTAAAAAAGGGGAACCAAGAAGGTAGTTTCCTGGGAGCTCCAGTTCTGATTCCTGGCACCACAGGGTCCCTTTAGAATGACCAGGAGTAGTCCGAACCAGCCCCCCAAAGATGACAAGGGAACCCAAACTTTCTTTCACTGTAGCTGCTGCTATAATATAAATCTCTTATTCATGAACTCTGTTTATTATCTTATATTTCTGCTTTATTGATTTTAAGGGTATTCCTTTTTGCCTATTTTATTTTTTGTATTTTTATTTATTTATTTATTTTTACATTTTTATTGTGCTAAAAGTGAATTACAAATCTTTTAAAGTAATATTTAAGGGAATAGTGACAATGAATGAGGAGCATTCCCACCACCAGTGTTGTCCTCCCTCCATCCTTGTTCCCAGCATGCATCCCCCATCTCCCTCCTTTTTACCCCCGTAATGCTAGAGGAAGTTTCCCACTTGTACAGCTTATTGTAGATTGGGTATTGATCCTGTTGTCCTTGACTTTGGATTTGGTATTTAAGTCTGATTATTTTTTACTTCCACTTAAGAACATATGACTGTCTTGTCCTGGTACCATGGAGTGGGGGGAGGCAAACAAAAAAGAGAAAAACTAGGAGGAGTCCATCTAGATGTTATAAATATCTATTTAGAAGAAGAAAGGGATAAAAGAAGAAAAATGTAACAAACAAGACAAAAACAAAAAACAATAAGGTTACAACAAAAGTACAAAAAGAATTAAAAAAAGAATAAACTCAAACCAAAAACCATCAGTTACTGTAAAAAACAAAAACAAAAAGCAGCAACAAAAAAACTTAAAAAAGTAATTAAATAAAAAATTAAAAATAGGAAGCCGGGAGGTGGCGCAGGAGGTAAGGTGCCTGCTGCCTTGTCTGCGCTAGTCTAGGACGGACCACGGTTCGATCCCCCGGTTCCCATATGGCCCCCCATGCCTGCCAGGAGCGTCTTCTGAGCGCATAGCCAGGAGTAACCCCTGAACATCACTGGGTGTGGCCCAAAAACCAAAAAAAAAATTAAAAATAATAAAAACAGACCAGCAACTTCTTAAAAAAGGTTGTGTCCTATTTTATTTTAAAATTAATTTTATTAATTTTTTAGTTGACTGAGGTTGTGTAATTTGCTATACCATTATTGGTGCTTTCCACACACACGATTCCAACACCATACCCATCAGCAGTGAACCCCTCTCCCATTAACTAAGGACCCCAATGCCCCATCCCTTTCCTCACCTCCCAACTCAACTGAGTGGGTAAGTTCTGCTGCTGTATTGTCACCTCATCATGGGTCTTAGTCTCACACAAATGAGATCAATCTCTACTTACACTTATGGGCTACAACTACCTCAGTTCTGTGGGTCAGTCCTGGCAATGCATAGGATAGCATATGGCTATGAATATGATATTCAGGACCCCTGTGTGCACAGCCCGGGATCTGGCACTTTCTCCCTCTCTCCCTGTCACTCACTCCCTGTGCTCTAATACCTTCTCTTACCCTGTCACTCACTCCATTCACCCTGTGAATGCCCCTGTTTAGGGATTAATGGAGCCGTCCTATTCAAAGGGCTCATCCTGAGGGAAGGCATTACAGGAACTCAGTTTTCCAGAATACAAGCTTTGAATATTTATTTTATTTTTACAAAGAGAATGAGATGCAAATCCAGCAATGAGAATATACCGTGATGGAGCCAAAGGATATGAAGTGGGAAAGGACCTTGGAAAATGGCTGCTCCTCTGAGGAGTGTGTAGCTACCCTTGGCCTCTATGCAGGCTGTAGGCATGGGTGGTATGGGGGGCACCAACCAATGTGGATAGAATTCAGGATCTGGGGTCTCTGAGAGTTGGGGAGTGCCTGGAGACAGTAAAGCCATTTGAACACAGAAATTCTGGGTTTAGAAACAGAATAATCCCAGCATTTCCTTTTTGTTTTTAACTTCTTAGGGGTGAAGCAAAAGGGAGAAGTTCCATTTAGCCCAAGGACATAGTGTGTGGGCTTGCTTGTACCTCTAAACATCAACCCAAACCCTGTCAGGGATCCTGTGGGTTTCAAGTTCAGGTACTTCTAGGTCAGGCAAGGGGTCAAATAGAGAACAGAAGCAGCAATTCAGATGATGGGCTTTGAAACCAATAGAAAAGAGGCAACCCAATTATCTCACCATATCTTACCCTAGAACTGAGTGTGAACGTTACTTTGAACCCAGAATTCATGTGCCCGACCACCTGCTTAGTGACCCCGGAAATACATCTCCCCATAGCAAACAGAAAGTCCCCCAAACCCTGGACTCCACGTCTGCCTCCTTGACAGGAGTTTGGGGATAGCCCACCTTGGAAAACATTAGCCGTACCCCTTCCTGTGTCTCATGATGCCCACATAAGTCCCATATAGGATTCTTGGGGCTCTGCATATGCAGCCAGAGCAGCCTGAAACCACAGGTCTCCAGGTTCCCTCTGCCCAAGTGCCACATCTGAGAGGTCACTGCGGCTCTTCCCTCTCAGACAGGCTCCCTCTGCATGCAGCGAACAACCATCGCAAACTACACCCAAATTAAATCTCCAGGATGGAGAGCACAGGTGATGATTGGCCCAGAGCATTTCTGGCTCCTTGGGTCCCTTACCAGTCACAGTGGTCATTTGAGTGAAGGCAGGCAGCCAGTCACCTGCCCTTCAGCTTCCTCCGCAGACTGGTCCTGACGTCCTGGTTGCGAAGTGTATAGATGAAGGGGTTCAGGACGGGGGTGACCACGGTGTTGAGCACGTGCACGGCCTTGGACAGGTCTAAGCCTTCCTTGATGGAGGTGCGCACATGCAGGAAGATGGTGGAGCCGTACCACAAGAGCACGACTGTCAGGTGTGAGGAGCAGGTGGAGAAAGCTTTGCTGCGGCCACTGGCTGAGGGGATGCGCAGGATGGTGCCGATAATGTAGATGTAGGAGACCAGTGTGATGAGGCAGGAGCTCAAGATGACCAGGAAGGCGATGACAAAGGACACCAGCTCCACTGCTTGTGTACTGCTACAGGCCAGTGCAATCCAGGGTGCAATATCACAGAAGAAGTGGTTGATGGTGTGAGGGCCACAGAAGGACAGGCCGCTAATGAGGATGGTGGGCACAGCAATGGCCATGAAGCCACAGAACCAGGAACCCATGGCCAACTGCACTGAGAACACGCTGCTCATGATGGCACTGTAGTGCAGGGGGGTGCATATGGCCAGGTAGCGATCATAGGCCATGGCTGCCAGGAGAAAGTACTCAGTGCAGCCCAGCGAGAAGACCAGGTACATCTGCAGCAGACAACTGATGAATGAGATGGTCCGGCTGTGGCCCAGCTGGATAGCCAGTGCCTTGGGGACAGCGGCTGTGGTGTACCAGATCTCCAGGAAGGATAGGTTGCTCAAAAAGAAGTACATGGGTGTGTGCAGAGGGCGTGATGTGGCCACCAACAGCAGGATGGCCAGGTTGCCACCCACCGTGAGAACATACATCACCAGGAACAGTAGGAAAAGCGACACCTGCAGCACCGGGGGCCCTGAGAAGCCCAGCAGGAGAAAATCTAGGGGTAGACTCTCATTGTCAGGGCCCATGGGGTTCAGACATAAACAAGGGTCCTGACTGTGACTCTGCCAATTCTGCAGCTGTGGACAATGACAAGGACTCTTGTCACTTTTTTTTTGGGGGGGGATACTCTTGGTTCAGGGCTCCTTCCAACAGCTGCCCAAGGTGAGTGCTGGGACACTGTACACCACAGGGTCCTGAAAATGCAGTGGGATCAGAACATTATGTGCAAGGACCATGTGGATGAGAGGGTACCCTCGTTCATAAGGGATCACTCTCAGTAACCCATCTCCTCCCAAAGATCTCCACCCAGAGTCAGTGAGCCCACCTACGCTCCAATCAGTCCTGTAGCCTCAAAATAGTAGGAGGGGCCTCCAGCTCCTTAGAGCAGGGACCCCAAGTTCTAGGGACCACACCAGCCCGAAGAGGACTCCAGAGTTTGGGAAGGTTTCTCTGTTCCTTCACCTGCCCACATACTAGAAAATAAAAACCATTTCCATATGTGATGCCGGGTAGGAGTCCTCAGCCTCTGGCAGGCCCACTAATGAGCCAAGAAAGCAGGGTGGGGGTGCAGAGAGAAGATAGCATGTGCCACAGCCTGCATGAGCTGCCCTGACTTGCACCGTCAAGGACCCCAATTTAAGTCCCACACGCCCACCAACCTGGGCTTGCCAGTAACCAAATCAGAGCACAGAGACTCAAGCCTCCCCACTCCCCCAGCGTGGGGCTGTGTCACTATCACTACAGGACCTCTCTAGAACCAGCATCTGGACTTCTGAAGTCATCTTTTCCCAATCCCAAGATGATGATGTGACTCCCATGGAGAAGATTCCTGGGGCTGAGGCACCTCTAAGATTTCTTAGAAGACGAGAGTGGGCAGGAACTCTACAACAGAGCAGACCCTCAAACATTGTTTAACCATATTCCCTTAGCATAAAACAACTGTCCTGAACCATGAAAGTAAAGTGAGCAAATGATTGACCTATCATTTTTCATCTGAAAATTTGAAAGCCAGCCTGTGGTGATAGAAGGAAAGAGAAGGGAACTGCTAGCACAGGTCTGGATCAGCACAGCTCTGGGGTCAGACTCAGGGAACAAGGTGGGGAGTCTGCATCTGAGGCTCTGGAGTCTCCCTGTGTGAGATTTCAATAGTAGGTCTTGGACAGCTGCAGGTGCACTTTAGACATAGGACTAAGTCAAAATTGCAAGAGAGGGGTTGATTCTTTAAATACATTTAAGATCCCCCAATTTATATAACAGATGTTATCAGAGATTCAACAATTAACTGCTGGAATTTAGTAAGTGATTTTGATTTCTTACCTTTAAAGAATGAGCTTGAATGCACAGGGTGCGATTTTTCATACAAGTGTGCACTATTTCAGCAAAAACTCCTCTACCTGCATTGCTTTTGAGAATCTGTATTGCACATTGTCATGCATCCACAGAGCTCTGGTTTCTGAGAATTATTCACTTGTACATACAAGGAGCTTGAAACCTGCAGGCCAGACCCTATCCACTTACTCGGCAGTGACTGCCACATACACCCTCAGCTCAGTCCTAGTTGGCTACATCATCCCCACTACCTTCCAACAGGTCTAGTTGAAAGGAGTGTGATGTCTATGATCTGTAACCTTCCTTCTCTCCTAACAACAGTTGGTCTCTCACTGACTCCCTTAGTCCTGAAGCTCTTAGCAGCCTTCAACATCCCAGTGGATGGCTGAAGGCAGGAGAGTCTCCACACTGGGGTCCTAATAAGCTCCATGCTGAAACAATTTGGCACAAAGTAATTCTCTGCCCTGTCTTCTGGGAGGTGGAAGCTGGTGGTGTGGTCTCCTGGGAAGCCAGGACCTTCAGGAGATCTTTCTCCAAGGGGGTTGAGGGTTCTCTTCCAGGACTGGAGCCAAAGACCCAAAATGGCGTGTGTGCACATGATCAGTCTTTCCTGGAGAGAAGGGCCAACTGTGTGGGCAGGACTGGCTCTCTAATGCTCAGTTCATTCACCGAACACTTCATACACTGTTGGGATTAGAAATTTCTGTTTTCATGATGACTGAGGAAAAAAAACAGATTTATGTCTCAATGTTTTTCCTTGCTCTCTATGAACTGTATTATTAATTAATTAATTAATTTATTTATTTATTGGTCCAACCCGGCAGTGCTCAGGGATTGCTCCTGACTCTGTGCTCAGAAATCACTCCTGGCAGGCTCGGGGAACCATATGGGATGTCAGGAATCTAACCATAGTCCATCCTGGGTTGGCAATGTGTAAGGCAAATGCTTTACCACTGTGCTATCACTCTGACCCCTATGAACTGTCTTTTAGTTGTCTTCTAGATGGCTTCACTATATTTCGCATATATACACCTTGCTTGTATTATTTTGGAGGCATAGGAAATGAAACCCGACGCATCAAAGTCATTTTTTTTTAATCTGCATTCAAATGAAGAATTTGTGTCTGACAGCGCTCCTGTTTAGGGCCTGAATTTCAGAATTCAGACTCTGCCCTAGTCACACTGCCCTTTCTGAATATGACAGCTCTCATGCTACTATACCCTACTGAGCACAGTCAACTTTTGTTGACCAGTCAGAGGCACCTCTGTTCTGTTTTAGGTCTTTTAAAGTGCTGGTCAAATCCAGGCTTGGGGCTGGTTTGCTCTTCGATTTGGGTGCAGTGCCACAACATAGACAGGCTTGGGCTGGTTTCAGCTCCATTTGTGGGTGCAGTGAAACAACTTGGAAGACTTACCAGCCTTCTGCATTCCTTCCAGGGCAGCATCCCTGTTCAGTTTTTGGACCATTGTACCTATGAAAAGTCCTTTCAATGCCTCCTGTGCCTTGGAGACACTTGTCCCAAGTGTTTGCAAAGCTGAGCACCCAGCACTGGGCTTTCTACTATGACTCTTAGCAATTATTGTAATTTTTCTTGGCTTGTCTGTTGTGTAACACGGGCAAATAGGAAGCTAAATTCCATGCAAACCAGTTTTAATCTGAACAGTGCTTCAGGAGTCCCTGGTACAGATGGCAACTGCGCTTTCCTTCAGCCCAGTCCCTCTGCTTCTCCAAACAGCTCGGTAGGGCTTTCTCAAGAGCGTTTTTCCCGCAGGGATCCCTAGGTTCCTGGCGTAGACTCTGTGAGTGTCCGGTGTGCCAGGCTCTTGCGGGCAGGACCCCTCAGGATGTGGCTTTTGGAATTGATCCAAGGCTGGTTGCTTTTTGTAGAAATGTTTCTCATCTGACTTTCTTTCAAGGCAAAGCTGCACTTGTATCTTGTCTTTCTGAAAACTGGGAGCTAGGTTAGGGCTCTGCAGAGACCAGGAGCACAAAGTTCTTACAGAGAGGAGGTTATGAGCAGACACTGTAGGGCGCTCCCAAGGCTGAGATGGAGCTGGTGAGATGCAGGCTCTAACCATGTCCTCTGTGGTGGCTTCTGGGGCAGAAGGGGTTTCTAGTCCACCCCTGTCACCCTGAGCACACATCTACACATCTGCCCTGAGTCCCCAGCTGATGACAAGAAACATTGAGACCATTGTTATAACCGTTGTTATGCCCATTATTATGACAAAGTGATTGAGACCATTTTGTTACAGGATTTAAAATGGCAGAACTTGATGCTCTTTTTGTTACAATACCGTGTTATTTCAACAATTTCTCCACCTGGTGGTGTGTAAGGTGAACCCTTTCCCCAACTTCCTGTTTCTCTAATATGTATGTAAAACCATACCTGGATTATAGAGTCTTTCTACACCCTGTTGGGTGGAGTTCTGGATAATAAAGAAAAAGTGCTGGCTTTAGGGGAACAGAGAGAAAAGAGATGGGATAGGTAGCACAGGGAGAGCTCAGCAAAAAAATGATTACGTGGCAGAGGAAAGTGGTGAGAATATCTTAACTGACTGCTTGTGAATTATTTCTCCGCCATTACCCTGCATCTTCAGACCTGCTGGCCAAAGGGGCTAGAAAAGTCATGCCGGGAGAGGATTCACCCAACTCGTGTCTCTATATAATTTCATTTCTTTTGTGGTTTTTGGGTCACACCTGGCAGTGCTCAGGAGTTACTCCTGGCTCCATGCTCAGAAATTGCTCCTGACAGGCACGAGGGACCATATGGGACTCCGGGATTCGAACTGATGACCTTCTGCATGAAAGGCAAACGCCTTACCTCCATGCTATCTCCCGGGCCCCATAATTTCATTTTTAATCTATAGTTAATCCACCTTTCAAGTGCCTGCCAGGAGTCCCTGAGAGCATGGGGAAGAGCTACATCCCAACTCTATGCTGGACTTAGAGTTCCATGAAGCCATCCTACACACAGGGTTGTTCTCCCCCCTCGGCTCTCTGGGCAAACCTGGGAAGACAAGGGGAGCATACCCTCATAATGGGGTCGAGAGAGCCCTAGGCTATCACCTCCTGAGAAAAGACCTCAGATTCTGCTTCTTCAGAGTCCCCCAGCTTTTCATCCTGTCCCTCCCAGAAGACCTGACCTGGCTCCATCACACGCTGCTCTGAGGGACACAGTGCAGTCCCCCAAGGAGATCAGGAGGGGCTCCATGGCAGCAGCTCACACTGGGGTGTGTGTTGACTCCACACTTGACATAGGCCTCAGGTTCAGGGGAACAAATCCTCCTCATAAGCTACTCCCTGGCAAGGAACCAGGCAGGGCGATGAGGCACCAAAGGACAACAAGATTCTGGAAGGGGAGTGGCACCAGCCTGGAGCAGAGCTAAGAGAAGGTCAGGGCTCTGGGGTGTCACCTCGTGGAGAGCTGTGGCCCAAGGCCCTGGCTATAACCTTGGCTCTCAAGGAGGTGTGGTGCCCTGGGCCCAGGTGCAGGATACTATCAGGGAAAGCCTGAGGGATCTGTCAGGCCAGGACAGGTTTGGTGCTGCATGCAAGGACGAAGAGCAGTCACTGTTCTGCAGATGGTGCTGGGGATAGTCTCACCATTATGGTGGCCCTGTGGGGCCAGGTGTGGCCTTCTGACTCCATTTCTCTCTGTTCCTCTCCTCATGGTGGCCCTGGAGGGCAGAGCAGCTGGATCTCCCTCAGGGGGCTCACTTGAAGTTGACATTGTAAGGACTAAGAATTCTCCCCTACGTCCATGATAAGGAACTCTAGACTAAAACAAGCCCAAACCCTAGTAAAGTATACTTCTCCATTCCTAGCTGAAGGCAGACAGAGAGATAACTTAGAAATAAAACCCAAAAAAGAAATAAACCAAAATTGGTGTCCTCCAGGAATAAGGAACAGTGGTTGAGTGAGCTAGGAATGTTCTATCTGAAAAGTCTCCCTTGACAACCAAAGTTTGAACCAGAATAACCTTTGACTATTACATATGAAAACATTTCCTTAAGATTATTATCTTACTGATCCACCCTAATCAATTACTGTACCCATCCGAGGGTATGACCCAGTGATAGCATATTGGATCATTCCTTACTTGGTATTCTGCTCCCACCCTAGGGTGGTACGTGATTCTTGTCTATAAAAGCAAGGGTTGGAGGAAGGCTGGAGGATTCTTCAGCCTTATCCCCTCCCCTCCCTGTCCCTCTCTTTGTCTCTCTTCTTTCTGGCCCCTTCCACCATGAAACCTCAGGCTCCAAAACCAGAACCTGGAGAGACACAGGTCTGGAAGCAAGTGTCCAACAGGAAATAATCAACAGTGAAGAGGGAGTGAGAACAGGTTCAGAAATTCCAACACAGGTCTTCCTCTCCTAAAAACAGGAAGAAACAGTGAAGGAAGACCAGAGAATGAAACAATGCCTTCCTGAGACCCGGGCTTACTGCCTCATCTCTTATCCCTTGGTACCTCATCCTCCATCTCTCCCCTCTCTGACCTTCTCTTCATTCCTTCTTCTCTTTCTCTCCCTCCTCCTCTCTATTCCTCTGTCTCCATCCCTCTTTCTCTCATGTCCCCCTCCTTCATCCTGCACTGGGGGTGACAGTATTTGTGACTTAGGGTAATCCCCTCTTATCTTAGACTGGTAGCTGCTGATCAGTCCCTGTGTAAGTACTCCGGTCTCAGCTCTGCCTCATGGCAGGAAAGCTGGCACCAGGCTGTGACAGCTCCTGCCAGAGGGCAATACTCTGTGGTCCAGGCCAAGCTGATGGCGTGGGATGCACTGGGTGGGATGAATCACACACTGTAGGGGTTCGAGCTGCTGCTGGGACTGGCATTCACTTCATCATGGTGGTGCTGAGAACTAGGCCAGTGCCTGCACACACCCACGTTCCTCTTCCTCAGGCACCTGGATCTGTGTCTCATCTCAACCACTGTGCTCCAGTTTGTCACCAACTCTGGCATTCTCTAGGATTCTATCAACTTCCTGGGATGTGCTGCTCAACTTTTCCAGTCATCCTGATGGACAGCTCCAAGGTGGTCCTCCTCCCTACTCTGCCTTATGAGCACTATGTAGCCATCTGCCACCCACTGCTCTATGAGATCATGATGAACTGTTGGTCATATACTGCTGGTATGTTCTCTCTGGAATTCTGTGGACCCCACAATTCCAGCAGTTCTTCTGTGATGTGCATACCTGCTGAAGCACTTTTGTTCTGAGGAGCACCTGCCATTGATGTAGGTGTGGTTGTGGGTGTCTGCTATGCCTTCCTCTTCCAGGTGTGCACAGTGCTATGCTACACAAGCAGGCAAGAAGCACACTAAGACCTTTTCCACTTGCCAATCCCACCTGGTAATGGTTGCCTACCTGAAATCCACATCCTGTAAGTCCTCTCTGCTTGCCCTGCCATGCCCCTATCCTGAACCCCATCATCTACTGCCTGAGGAATAGGGACATTCACTTGGGAGTGTCTTGGGGAGCTGTAAGGGAGCATGAGGAAGGAGAGGGGCTGAGGGGCAGGAAGAACTCCAGGCTGGTGGTTCCTGGCTCCTGAAGTCGACTATATCAAAGTTATGCTCTCAGTGAATGGAGAATGAGGTATTTCTCTTACTCTGGGTAGTTCTATGTTTCAGAGACTGTCCCTCATCCCCCCACTCCAAGCCCACTCACATCTATGGATGGGTGTTTTCTGTGCTTTGCTATTGTTTTCACGTCTGAGTATTTGCATCTACATTTACTTTTTGCTACTTTTTTTTAAAACTTTATTTTATTGAAATTATTGTGATTTATAAGATTCTTCAACGTTGGGTTTCTACAATTTCTGGTTTTCAAGATCTGGTGTACATTATCGTTATATATTAATTTCAAAGTTAAAAAAGAACAGAGCTGAATTTGTCTGCCCCAGCCTCTCATTGTGACCTGTGCCACCACCCTTTTCCAGTCTAGGACCCAGAAAGTCACCTGTTCTGATGTCTATCTGCTCCCTTATTCTAAAACTGCTTGAATAATAGCACATTCATGTGAATAGATTCCAATTAATATCTTCTATTTTGAGGGAGGTGAGTCATAGAACTCCATTCTCTCAGACAGTGCAGGTTTTTTTTTTTTTTTTTTAGCATACTCAAATAACCCTGCATGGTAAGGAAAATAACCTGAAAGGCAAATGTATTAGTGTCACCTTTAATATAATCAGTTCAATAGATCACAGTTAAATAAATCATAATTCAATGGATCACAATTCAATAGATCAAAAAACAATGAGGAAACTATGGAGGTCAGCTACAGTTGCAGACAGGGAGAGAAAACTAAATCTTTAAGCCCATCAAAATGTCTGAGCCTATCATGAGGCTAAAATCAACACTTAGGGCTTTAACAATAGAATCAAGAAGGCACTAGCCAGTGAAATTAAGCAATCAATAGATGAACAATTCAATCAACTCAAATAACTTTTTCAGATGAGAAGAAAATCTATACAAATGTAATTAACGATGCTAAAGAACACATTAGCAAGTCATAGTAGCAGAATCACACAGGTGGGGAATGGTACAGATGAACTTGATGACAAATTGCAAGAAAGTATTGATAAAGAAGTCAAAAAAGAAAAGAGAGGGGCCTGGGAGATAGCATGGAGGTAAGGCGTTTGCCTTTCATGCCAAAGGTCATCGGTTCGAATCCCGGTGCCCCATATGGTCCCCCGTGCCTGCCAGGAGCAATTTCTGAGCATGGAGCCAGGAGTAACCCCTGAGCACTGCCAGGTGTGACCCAAAAAAAAAAGTCAAATAAAAAAGAAAAGAGAGAGCAAAACTCTAAAAGACAAGATAAATAATGTCTACATTATAAGAATAATAGAAGGGGAGGCAAAAAGGAAAGAGGAGGAATAAGTAATGGGAAAGACAATAGCAAAAAATTTCCCAAAATTTATGAGACACAGCAAAACAGTATTTAGAGGGAAACTTTGCCTATATATATATACATACATACATATATATATATATATATATATATATATATATATATACCTACATAAGGAAAAAGAAAAATATAAAATCAACAACTTAAAGGTACACCTTAAATATCTGGAAAAACAACAACAAAGGAACCCAAACACAAGTAGAAGAAAAGAAACAGTAAAAAACCAGAGCAAAAAGCAATTATACAGAACCAAGGAAACAATACAAAGAATCAGTGAAACCAGAAGTTTGCTTTTTGAAAGAATAAACAAGATAAGGAGCCAGGAGGTGGCGCAGGAGATAAGGTGCCTGCTGCCTTGCCTGCCCTAGCCTAGGACCGACCACGGTTCGATCCCCCGGTTCCCATATGGTCCCCTGTGCCTACCAGGAGCGACTTCTGAACGCATAGCCAGGAGTAACCCCTGAGCGTCACTGGGTGTGGCCCAAAAACCAAAAAAAAAAAAAAAAGAATAAACAAGATAGACAAATTATTGACAAGACTCACAAAGAAAAAAAGAGAAAGTGCTCAAATAAATCAGATTAGAAAATAAAGGGGAGAAGTTATAACAGCTCCCAGAAATCTAAGACATAATAAGAGCTTATTATGAACAACTGTATACTGTTAAACTAGAGAACATAGAATTGAACAGATTTCTGGCAACATATAATCTATATTTAAGAGACCTATTTCAGAAAAATGTCAAAACACTCAAGAAAGAAGTTGAAGAAGAACCATGGAAATGGAGCAACATCCCATGCTCATGAATGGGAAGAGCCAATGTTATCAATTGATCATCAATCTCTATCCAAATACAGACAACATTCTTCTAGGACTTAGAACAGTCATTTATAAAGTTCATTTGGAACCATAAAGGAGCCAGGATAGCCAAAACAATACTGAAAAGCAAGAAACTGGGAGTCTTCTAATTACCTAACTTGAAGCTTTACTGCAGAGTCATAGTGGTTGTAGTGATTGGAACAAAGACGACTTTCATATCAATGAATCATATAGAATATTCAGTGTAAAGTCCTCAAGTATATGATCAATTAATTTTTGACAAAGGAGCCCAGAACATGAAATGGAATAAATACAGTCTCTTCAGCAAATGGTGTTGGGACAATTGGACAACCACATGTAAGAAATTAAAGCTGAATCCATATCTCATGACATACACGAAAGCCAATTTAAAGTGGTTGAAAGATCTTGAGATCATATCAGAATCCATAAATACATCGAAAGAAACATAGGCAGAGCACTTTAAGATCTAGAATTCAAAGTAGTCTTCAGCAATTCTGAGTAAACTCAGAACTGAGTGCCATATGACACAGCAATCCAACTTTGATATGACTATTGGTAAAGAAAATCTCTATAGACACCAGCTTGGTAGCTGAGCAAAACTAGCTTAAGTCTCAGACAAAATTATCCCTTTGTTGGGAAGTATATCCCAAGAACAGAAAAACATTCATTCAGAAAGATGTATACACAGTTATACATAGAGCACTTTGTACAATAACTAAGAGTTGAAATCAACCTAGATGCTCAACAGCAGATGAGTTGATCAATGGAGATGTAGCACACATATGCAATAGAATACTACATAGCTGTAATGAATAATGCAATCATGCTTCACTGCAATATGGATGTAAGTGGAAGACATTATATTAAATGAATTAAGCCAGAAAAAATACATAATGATTTCACTTATATATGATATTGAAGATGATAAATAAATACAATGTTAAATAGGTATTGTCAAGAACACTCTAGGTCTTAGAGTATAGTGAGAAGAAGGAATGAAACTGAGTGGAAGAGGAGAAAGATAGATGTGAAATAACGGTGGACAGAGGCCATGGGGACTCAGGTGCACTATTGGGTTAAGAAAGAACAGAAATAAATATCCAAGTCATGGAGTCAACGGCAATAAAATTGTGAATAACCAAAATTTAAAATGGGCGTGTTATGATGGCAAGCTGTTTCAGAGAGTGGTGGAGTCAGATGAACTTTGTGAGCATTGGTGAAGAAAGGCTGACATTCGTGGTGGGATTGGTGCTGAAACATTGTATGTCTAAAACCCAACTATGAGTAACTTTGTAAATCATAATGGTTTATATAAAAATTTAAATGTAATTATACTTATCATATGTTATGATCAGAAATTATGGGACCAGAGCTACCAGTTTCTAACAGAGAGCAGACCCTTGTTTGATTCCTAGTACTGCATTGTATTGTAACCTGAGCATCTCCAGGAGAAATTACTGAGCTCAGAGTCGAGAATAAACTCTGAACACTAGTGGGTTTGGTCCCCAAACTGAAAACCAAGACCAAAATAAGGAATGTACAATGTGACTATGATTTAAATTCACAATTTAAATTTTAATAACATTTTAAATGTGATTCACATTATAAATTCCAGGTAGTGAAGGGAACTAAATAGTCAATAAATAACAGTGGGACACATGCTCTTAAATCATTCTGCTTATTTTCCCACTTTCTGTTCCCCACCTTGATATTAATAAAAACCTTCCCCAAACAAGTGAACAGATTTTTAGTCATAATTTTTACATAAATTACAGTTATTCACATTTCAATTATTTGATGCTAAGGTCAATATAAAATGCCCTTTATTGACACAAAGACATAGGGATAATTTTGTGTGAGACGTAGGCTAGTTCTGCTCAGCTACCAACCTACTCTGATGTCTATAGAGACTTTCCTTACCAATAGCCATATCACAGGGAAACGTGGCATTCAAGCTTGGCCTTGAAGAGCAGCGTCTAAAAACTTGGTCAAAACTTCTTGTGAGAAACTAATTCCAAACTTAGCCACCATATAGTACTTCACATGCACGCTATTAAAATATATTCCCAGGTAAGGGAAAAAAGTACTGTTACAGCCCAGCTTTTGAAATATCAGTAAAATACATCTCCAGATTGTGAAATCACCCCAGGCACTGCACTTTCACCACCAGGAAGACAGCTCTGAAGAAGGGCAACAGAGAAGAATTAATAAACCAAGCCAGTCAGGAAAGAATCATGGAGTTTGTTTGCTTCTCTCACCTTGTGGGATCTTTCTGAGCACACCAAACTGTTCTTTTTCTTTCTTAAACTAATATGAATTCAACTGTGTGGGGAAAGATCAAGTGATCAAGGTGAACTTGACTTATCAAAGGACTAGATGAAAAGGAAAGAGGAAATTGAGGGAATATGCTTGTTTTGGGTTAATAGTTGGGTATCATCTTACTTATACCGTTGCCTTTTAGTAAGTATTTGCTTCTGCAGGAGAAGGAGAGATAGACACAGATTGATCTCTCTAATATGGGATATAGAAAGAGTCTGAGAATGCCCTAAGGCAACAGAACCAGAGAACAATTTTCAGTAGGAACTTAGGACTCAGCTCTTGTAGCTGGGAGAGAAAGGGGATGTTGTTACAAATACGCAAGGAAGTAGCTGTGCTGGTGGAGCTTGTTGTGCTGGAATGGTTTATGCAAGACATTCTACCATGAACAGTATTTTAAGCCAAGGTGCCTAAAATTAAATTTAAAAAATCTGCTTCTGTCCAAAATGCTTGCCCCTCACCCACCGAGAGAACCTCTCCATGAGCACACACTTTCTCAGGGCTGTTAGCAGTTGCTGAGTTACTGAAATGGCATGATCCCTGGGGTTCTGTCACTGTGCTTCATTGTATGTGAGCATGTGAAATCCATGCTTCCATGGAAGCCAGTGTCTGCACCTTTGTTCTGTGTGTCCCCGTGAAAGTGCAACTTGTCTGTGACAGGGTCTTAACAATTCTGGAGTCAAGTTCTCAGAACTAGCAGGGACTGTGTTCCTGACCAGGTATCACATTACTCAAGGGCCCCACAACTGACAGTCAACAAGATGTGTTTGCCCTGCCATGGGCCAACTCCCATCTCCCATGCATTAGATCTATTGGGCTGGAAGCTCCTTCCCACACTCTGGATAATGCTGTGACTTGTCCTGACCGTCTTCCTAGTCTAGAGGGCTGCTTGAGCTGTCATGGGTTCTGGAAGAGCTCCTTGCTTGAAGCTCTGTACAGCTAACTCCCTCCTGGACCCTGCAGATGCCTCTGGGCCACTCACTTATTGCTCTTGTGACACTAAGGTCCTGCCAGTCCCCACCACTACCCCTGGCTGAGACACAAGAGGAAGACCTGTGGTCATTCCAGGGGAGGGAGCAGAGGATTTGGAGTTCATTAATTGGAGGCCCCCAACTCTTGCTTTGGACTATAGTTTCCCTGTATGTTGCTCTCGGCCCTTCCAACAGGACAGGATAGGACAGGATGGGGCTCCAGGGCTCCCCTCTTTCTACTTGGGTAACTTCCCAGCCTCAATTGAAGAGGGAATTTTTAGATCCTCCAAACACATGGATCTGATACGTGTTTTTAATCTTCCCATGTTATGATTTATTACCTATCCTCTGGGGTCATAAAAATTTGCATTCTGATTGGAAATATTTGATCTTTTTGGAATATGGACAGAAGTATGTCTTGAGGGGATGAAGGACAGGGTCTGAGACTTAAAGCCTGTGACACCATCAGGGCAAAACTGGGGTTGGGGTAGGCATGGGCTTCCTGGGCAGTTTTCCTGCTCATCAGTCAAGTCTGTGAGGGAAACAAGGAAACTGTAATTTCTGGATCCCAAGAAATAGTTTCTAGCCTGGGTTTGTTGCTCTAGGTGCCAAAAACAGACCTCCTAGCTAGGAGGACTTTATTCCACCCCACTCCATCCACATCCCTGCAGCACCTCCTTCATTAACAAGAAGCATCACTGTCCATCCTCGCCAGATAAGGGGAAGTAGCTAGAAAACCAGGCTCCCAGATTTCCCCATCAACAAACAACAGGGTGGCACCCCATCCACTAACATATGGGATGTGTATGGAAACAAGGACTACAATAGAGCTACAGACTTAAGTAATTCAGAGGTCTACTCCAGTCATCCTACTAGAAAGCTGAGGTGAGAAAAAGAAGAGAGAAAAGAGGGAGAGATAAGAGAAAGAAAGAATAAGAAAGAGGGAAGAGAGAGAATGAGAGAGGAAAAAGAGGAAGAGGAGAAAAAGGGGGAGTGAAAAAAAGAGGGGAGAGAGTAAATAGGAGAGAGGGTAAGGAAGAAAGAAGAAAGCGAGAGAAAGATGGAGAGGAGAGAGAAGAGAGGAAAAGAGACAGAGAGGGAGAGCACTATTAACAAGAGGAAGGTTAGAATCATGGGACAAGAATTTTAATGCATAAAATCATAAAACTTTTCCAGCCACCCATCAGGTATATGCTTGTCATAAAGAAACAGACTCTCTTCACTAAAGCATAGAAATATATAGAAGAGATGAAGACATCAAAATTGAAAAACCTGGCAAGTACAATAACTCATTCATTAAGAAACCAACAACTAAATTCCTGATACCCCAAACTAGTCAACAAACAAGAAACTAAAAGTACAATCCCTGTGATTTATACAAGCAAAAGAAGTGGAGGGCTCAGCATGGGGTTGGGGCCTAGAGAAGACTTGGCAGGGGAAACAGACCAAATAAATGACTCACTCAAGAGACCATGAATGGAGAGGGAAAGAGAGTAAGACAGGACCCCTGCCAACCCCCAAATAGTGGCTGATGAAAAGGAGCTGGGAGGTGGCTATTCCTGGGTTAGTCAGGACAATCATTAGATGCCTTGGGGACCAGGAGCCTTCAACACAGGCAGGGGAAGCCACCCCCCCCCCCCGATGCACAGAGCCACATCTAGAGACAGAGAAATAGCTCTCTGAGCACAAAGAGTGGGAGACTCCCACAGGCTCTAGTGTCACAGTGTCACACTATAGAGGGCCAAGGATGCATTCCTTAATCTCTGGGTGGTGTCAGAGTTTCAAATGAAAGCAAGGCATAAGAGGAATTTATTTTTGATTATTTTCGTGCAGAAATCAAAGAAAACACCCTTCCAACTAGATATGTGTACACTGCTACCCCTCCCCCTCCATTGTCCCCCATCACTACTCTTACGAGCACCATTAGCTTGCCAAAAAGAGAACAAATGATTGTCTCAACATTTCAAATTTTACCAAAAAGAGGGAGTGGAGAAAAGAAGTGGTGGGGGCCGGGCGGTGGCGCTGGAGGTAAGGTGCCTGCCTTGCCGGCACTAGCCTAAGACGGACCTCGGTTTGATCCCCTGGTTCCCCAAGCCAGGAGCGACTTCTGAGCGCATAGCCAGGAGTAACCCCTGAGCGTCACTGGGTGTGGTCCAGAAACCAAAAAAAAAAAAAAAGTTAAAAAAAAAAGAAAAGAAGTAGTATGTGAATAGAAAAAAGAATCGAGAACTACTACAGAAAAGCTATCTCTCTAGTGGAGTAGGTAAAATGATTCTAAAGGAGGAAAATAAAATAGGGAACTACAAGGGAAAAGAGAGAGAAAAACAAGTGTAAGGATGAGAGATCCAGAAAAGAAGAATGAAGAATAAACAAAGCAAAAGAAAATCACTTTCCACATAGCTGTATAATATTTACAAATAAACTGGAAGTAAAATCAAAATAAAATGAAAACTTAACTTTCACAGACTAATATAAAATTAAAAATAAATGTAAAAGTGAAAGAAAACAAGCAAGTCAACATTGAGGGAGAAAAAGAAATTCAGTTTCTTTTTTTTGGTTTTTGGGCCACACCCGGCAGTGCTCGGGTTACTCCTGGCTCCATGCTCAGAAATTGCTCCTGGCAGGCATGTGGGACCATATGGGGCACTGGGATTCGAACCGATGACCTTTTGCATGAAAGGCAAACGCCTTACCTCCATGCTATCTCCCGGGCCCCAGAAATTCAGTTTCAATGAAATATTGTGTCATTTGACTCTGTATTTATGGAAAACAAGAGTTTGAAGGACAAAAGTATGGCAGAGAAAGTTCAGTGGGCATGTCCTTATAATTCTGAAATGGGTAACAACGCCCCATTGGTGTCGGTGGGACTGAGTGGGGACACTTGTCCCATTTGCGTTAAAAGTTTTTAAAGATCACTTAAGGCATGACACATTCATGACTTAATTAACCTATCAAACGTACTTTGTAAGAATATCTTTGAGAGTACAAACAAATGACAAACAACCACAAATCTGGAATTACTCACTTTCAGAACCTTTGCAAGAATAAAATGGGAAAGTTGAAGATGAGAAGCAATCATGAGCAGGAAATGCAATTTGGACAGTTTGGAAGCACTGTGAGATGGGCCCAAACTGGAAACAGAAGTCAATGCTGTGAAGAGTGCCTGAACTTTTCTGAAAATCCTGCTGCATGGATGTTGTGACCCAAGGATAACAACTTGAAGGTTGGGATCGTCTACTGACCCTGGAACTGCCAAGACACTGAATGTCACATGCCCCAAGGGCCCAACATGGAGCATGAACAATGATATAATGGGACTCTGCTTACCTAGTGAAACTTTTAAGACCAATCCACTCGATGCACCACATTCACTGACGTTTTAGAATTAGTTTTTCCCACTGAAAAATTTGCTTATTGACACCTTAATGTCCGCATTTCTTAAGCTGTAAATAATAGGGTTCAGACTGGGAGGCAAAAGAGAATATAACACAGACATGAAGACATTCAGCGTTGATGGGGATTCTGAAGCTGAACCCAAGTAGGCAATAAATCCAGAAAAAAGAAACAGGGTGACCACCATGAGGTGGGGCAGGCAGGTGGAGAAGGCCTTAAACCTGCCCTGTGCAGAGGGAATCTTCAGGACAGTGGAGAAAATGTGAGCATAGGATACAACCATTAAAATGAAACACACGAAAGCAAAGCCACAGCTCCCGATGATGAAGGCATATTCTAGAATCTGTTCTCTGGGACAGGCCAGAGCAAGCAGCGAGGGAATGTCGCAGAAGAACTGGCGCACTATGTTGGAGCTACAGAAGTGAACAGAGAATGTCCCTGCCACATGAAGGGAGCCATACACACAGCCACTGAACCATGAAGCTGTCACCATCTGCACACAGGCGCCTCTGCTCATGATGGCCTCATAATGTAGGGGGTGACAGATGGCAGCATAGCGGTCATAGGACATCACAAGTAGGAGGGCAAACTCTGTGCCTGCAAAGACAATCACCAGGAACACCTGGGCAGCGCAGCCCACAAAGGAGATGGAGCGGCTGTGGGCCACAGAGTTCAGGATGGACTTGGGGATTGTGACAGAGATGTAGCAGATGTCAATCAAGGACAAGTTCCTCAGGAAGAAGTACATGGGCGACTGGAGCCTCTGGTCCATGGTGGTGAGGGTGATGATGAGCAGGTTCCCCGCCAGAGCTGCCAGGTACATGAGGAGGAAGAGGATGACACAGAGAGTCTGCAGAGCCTGGTCGTCAGGGAGTCCCAGCAGCAAGAACTCTGTGATGGCTGTCACGTTGACTGGTGGCTCAAACATCCTGAGTCTTGTCTGTGCAGACAGAAGATAACTGGTGTGGCTACCAAGAGTCATTTTCACTAGCTGCTCATATTACTCATATGTCATAAGACATGATGAATTATTTTCTCAAAGGATGCAATTCTAAGCAGGTTAGAATAGTTATTTGAGTTTATGCAGGAAATAGATAAATCTCACCTTCTAGGCTCATAAGTGACTTTTCTGGACTAGCTGAAGAGGGGAAGAGGGTTGTGAATAAAATTAATTGGAGCTGAAGTCATGTTAGTAATCTGCTGGGGTACACCAACTTTCTTTCTCAATACATGAATAGGTGAAAAACCTTTTCTAGCTCTGCAGTGAAGTCCAGTGAGTAAGGGGGGAATGAGATGGACCTCCAGTTTCTCTCAGATTTGTCTGAGACAGTTTTGTTTGTCTACCATACTGTCAAGGACTGTCTATAGCTCAGACATCTTTATCTGGAGACCTCAAAGTCAGAGCCCGATGACCTACTGTAGAAAAACCAGTGGAATCTTGGAAGGATCCACATATCTATTCACTTTGGATATTCCTGGAGGCAGCTTCCTTGATTAGGACATTGGGTCCATGCATTGCAATGACCAATGTTGTGGGTGAAGCTTTTGTACTTAGAGAAAAAACTGTCTGATTTTCTGGAGTGCTGGTGGGAGGCAGCTGCCTTGAATACCTACTCAGAAATTCTCAGTGAGCAGAGGGCCACTGGTCCCACTTCCCCTAATCATTGTGCCCACCCTTCATCACCTCTGGCTTTTCAGGTTCTCTTCATTGTCCCATGCACTCTTCCTGTCTTCCTTGAAATGTGTCTCCAGAGGCTGTGAAGTACCTTTCCTGGGAGGGACATGCTTTCCCTGGCTGGGTTTGCTGATGCAACCTTCAACTGAGAACAGCTCCTTACTCACCTGGAAGCACCTGCATGTGAAGGCAGGCTCAGCAGGATGCACATGCCCACCTTGGTGTTGTCTAGGTCATTGCCCCTCCAGGGCCATAGGCGGGAGGAAGCTTAAATGACCTCACTCCTCCCTGGATCTTCCAGAAGGCACCAACTGGAAGCTAATTAGCTGGTTCCCAGGAGCTTTGCATAAGTGAGGCAACAGCAGTGAAGGGATCCTTCACCCACTGGGCACTCCTGCCCTAAGGCCCCTCAGCCCCATCAGGTGGGACACAGCAGATATGGCGGATGGATATACTGCTTCCCTTTGTCTGTAGGGAGATATGGCCACATCTCTGCCTCCACATCCTACTAGGGTCATGCAGTGCCCTTCCATGGACTTTCTGCTCTTGGGGCCTGCTGGGAGAACCATGCTTCCCCAGTCTTGCTTGGGAACTTTCTTGTGTGACATCAGAGCAATGCAGAGAAACTTAGGTGAGGGGCTACTGCTTGTCCCACCTAGTTGTTTTATCCTCCATGTACTTCCCAGCCGATGGAGAGAATCACTTTGCCATTTTTAATGCATGAGAGTATTTTAAAATGTTATTTTATGAGCACATCGTGATTTACCAGGATTTTTATAGCTGGGTTTTAGACTTAGATGTTCTAGTACCAATCCCTCCACCATCGTCAATCACCTATCCCAGTGGTGGGCAACCTTTTTTTTTTTTCAACTGAGCCAAATCTCACTAAAATCACGATAGAAATTTATTTTGAGAACCACACAGGGCGTGCACTGACAGAGGCTAGGAGCAGAGTCCTGACTCCTGGAGCGGCCACCCGGCACAAAGAAGAGCCAAATTAAAAAGTGTAAAGGAATTATTCCAGGGCCCGGGAGATAGCATGGAGGTAAGGCGTTTGCCTTTCATGCAAAAGGTCATCGGTTCGAATCCCGGTGCCCCATATGGTCCCCCGTGTCTGTCAGGAGCGATTTCTGAGCATGGAGCCAGAACTAAACCCTGAGCACTGCCGGTGTGACGCAAAAAACAAAACAAAACAAAAAAAAAAAACAAAAAGAAAAAAAAAAGTGTAAAGAACCGCAACTGCCTCATGAGTCCCAGCTTGCCAACCATTGCCCTATCCAAATGTTTCCAGGCCCTCTCTCCTACTCTCCTACATCCAATCATCATCTTCCATCATCTTTTTAATGAAGTTTGGTTGTTAAACTTTGAGTCTCATGATTTCAGTGTTGTTGACTCTGGCTCTATCTTACTACTACTGATGGACCTGAATTCTCTCAACCCCACTCCTGTTGTTTCTAATTTCTTTCTTTTCATACCATGCCACTTGATTTCTTTCTTCTTCTCACTTTACCCTGGGGCCAGGGGTGATCTAGGCTTTCCCTTTTAAAGCATTTCCTCATCCAATTATTCTACAAACCACATATATGTGATATTCTGTTTTTATTCTTCTGGTTTACTTCATTTAATATCTTGTAGTTCTATTGAGCTTGAGCCAAATCACATGATCTCATCATTTCTCACAGCTGCATATATACTATATTGTTGAAAACATCCTCAAGGGCCAGATCTTGGAGTATTGTGCTTATATTTTCCTCAATGTATTTCTTATATTCAGGTCAGGTCTCAGTCTTCGACCCATTTTGAATTGACTTTTGTGTAAGAGTGAGATATGAACCTAACTTTAATTTTTTATACATGGTTATTCAATTTTCCTAGCATCTTTTCCTTAAGGGACTATCTTTACTCCATTTCCTGCTCTCAGCTCCTTTGTCAAAAATGATTAAATGTGACATTTGCTTTTATTTATTCTATTCTGATCCATTTGGTTAGAGACTTTATCCTTTTTCTCAAGCTATTATAGGTCTAATGTAGTTTAAATTAATAAGACAACTCTCAGTTTTTTATTTTTGAGTATGGATATGGCTACTTGGGGTAAATAAAAAAATAAAACAATAAAAAATATTGTTTTGTTTTTGGGTCACACCCAGCAGTGCTCAGGGGTTACTCCTGGCTCCATGCTCAGAAATTGCTCCTGGCAGGCACGGGGGACCATATGGGACACTGGGATTCGAACTGATGACCTTTTGCATGAAAGGCAAACGCTTTACCTCCATGCTATCTCCCGGACCCCTATTTGGGGTATTTTAGGATTCCATACTATTTACTTGTTTATCTTTATTTAAGCACCATGGCTACAAACTTGTTCATACAAATTTTATTATTAACAGTTTAAATTCTTGAAAGAATGTTATCTGAATTTGAATAGGGATGCATTGAATCAATATTGCATTGAATACAGCAT
>PVKC010008378.1:16381-28259 GCA_004027635.1 Crocidura indochinensis | reverse complement strand
CACAGGGGACCATATGGGGCACCGGGATTTGAACCGATGACCTTTTGCATGAAAGGCAAACACCTTACCTCCATATCTCCCGGGCCCCCGAACATTCTTTATAGTCACGGGCCAGCAGTTTTTTTTTTTTTTTGGGTCACCAATTCTCAGTGAGTCACTCACTTTGCAGTGCTTATAGACTGTATGCAGGACTGGGCTGCTCATGCAAAGCAAGCACTTTAATCCCTGTACTATCCTTTTAAGTCAATTAACATATTCCTATCCCTAGATACCTATTTCATGTTAATCGTTTGCCTTAATCGACTGTCCATGCTTCATTGTTAACTTCAGTGATAAAAAATACATAGCTAATAACTCACCCATATAAACTACAACTTTTAATATACCTGGAGATGGGTAACTATCTAGTTTTTCATCTCAAAGGAAAAAAAGAAAATTTGCCTTCTCCATGACCACTCCCCATTTCCACCACATGCCCTCACCTCCAAGGACTCAAATACTTGCTGTCTACATTAGCCTGCTCTTTCCTTTCCAGAGGAGCAGAATCCGTGCGGCCCTGAGACCGCCTCTGTTCATGGTGTGTCTTCTTGAGTGAGCCATGTTGGAGACGTACCACAGAAGGGCTTCAGTTCTTCATGTGACTCTATCACGTTTTATTTATTCTAGTTGGCTTACCATCAAAGAAACAAAAAGACCTTTGTACAAACCTTTGCATCACCCTACCAGCAAACCTACTAAAGAATCTGACCATCCATGTAGCATGTGTGCCAATGGTTAAGCTCTTTTTTTGTTCTTTTGTGCCACAGCCAGTATTGCTCAAGATTTACTCCTGGCTCTGCACACATGAATCACTCCTGGGGAACTCACATATTATGTATTACTCAGGATTGAACCTGGGCCAGTCATGACCTAGGCAAGCGGAATGACCACTGTACTATCTCTCCAACTCCAAATACCTTCTTGCACATTCCCCTCACCCCCCATTGACAATGCCAGCAATGGATGGCGTAGTTTTTTGATGTTTGAACATAATCCACCTTTGCAACTACTGCCCTACTAAGCATTCCCATACATATAGGTGGAGGTGAACATTAATATATATATAGCGAATCTCAAATTTGATCTTATTCTAATCTCATAATCGGTTTCTAGAACCATCATTTCAATGAAATCACTTTTGTTTTTCAGTCACCCCGAAGCCTTTATAGCGCATGTCTTCTTTTATTTTTGGGCTACACCTGCAGTGCTTAGGGGACCATGTGGGATGCTGGGATTAGAACCCAGGCCAGGGGCCAAAGAAATAGCATGGAGGTAAGGCATTTGCCTTTTATGTAGGACAGTGGTTCGAATCCCGGCATTTCCATAAGGTCCCCTGTGCCTGCTAGGGGCAATTTCTGTGCATAGAGCCAGGAGTAACCCCTGAGCGATGCCAGTTGTGACCCCAAAACCAAAACAAAACAAAACAAAACAAAAAATCAAAAAACAGAAACAAAAACCACCCAGACCAGCCATGTGCAAGGCAAATGCCCTACCTGCTGTGCCATTGTTCAGGCCACAATCAACAGTGCATGTTTAGACCAGTCAAGTCTTAGAGCTCTTCCCTGACCCATCAGCATCAATATTAGTGTTAACCTCCACCTCCTTCCTGTCTGGTTACCTGTCTCCTAGCCCACTGGTGGCAACATTTCACTGCTGCCCAACAGACAGATAAACCAGTTGTTAAAGATGTTGGAGTAGAGTGTTACAAGACTGGGTTGGTCATTATGTAGCCAGGATGTCAGGCAACTCTCTTTGATGGGGCTTAATCTCTGTGTACAAAATGTCACCTGTAACACTTAAATGAGTTCACACTATATGGGACCATCTGTTATAAGCTCCTAAATACTGGCATATTCCTGACTTTTCTACGTATGTTTATCTCAAGAAATCTAACAGGCTTGAGTGTCTTTAAATCCAATGGTGGGGCCAGAGCAGTTGTGCAAGCAGTAGGGCATTTGCCTTGCACATGCTAACCTAGGATGGACTGGTTTGATCCCTTGGCGTCCCATATGGAGCGATTTCTGAGCACATAGCCAGAGTAACCCCTGAGTTGCACCGGGTGTGCCCCTCCAAAACCAAATCCAAATGGTTTAAACTGATATTCTGCTCCCAAACCTACTCCCCCCTCCCCAGCACTTCAGTAATGGAAAAATGTCATTCTATGAAATGTTCATGCTCAAAGCTCCGCCTCCCCCTAGCTTAACCATTTTTGACTCTCTTCTTCCCACACCCCAGACAGCTTTTGGGGGGAGGGGTGGGGATTAAACCTGGCAGTGCTCAGGGTTTACTCCTGGCTCCATGCACAGAAATTGCTCCTGGCAGGCACGGGGGACCATATGGGTCACCGGGATTCAAACTGATGACCTTTTGCATGAAAGGCAAACGCCTTACCTCCATGCTATCTCCCGGGCCCCATCGGGGTTACTCTTGCCTGAGCTTAAAGGACCATGGGGGCTGCTGGTCATCTAACCCATGTGGTCACATACAAGGCAAGTGTACTACCCATTATACTATCACTCTGACCTCAGGAAAGCTCTTATTCATTGCATCATTATCAAGGCAATACCATATTATCTATCCATTTGCCATGGGAGAACCACTTTCATTTTTACTAATGCCTACTGTTCTCGATTAGTAGCTGGTCATCCTTTAAAAACACAAATTCATGAACACTGTACAAAATGCTTCCTTGTCAGCCACTGCCTCTTCCCTTTGGCTCATTCTGGCTCCCCAAATGAATCCCCCCTAGCATCGCATTCCCTTTAACAATTCGGTATTTAATCCTACAACCCTACTTGTCTTGTTTTCTATGCACCATTATTTTCATATTAGATACCAAGATAAGATGGTCTCCTTGATTATTCCATTTCAAAAAGCATGTTCTGGGCCTGATAGTATGGTGCTTGCCTTGTATGCAGCTAACGTGAGTTTGATCCCTAGCATCCCATATGGTCCCTCTGAGCCATAATGATCTCTGAGCAGATCATTACACCAGAGATGTAAGCCCTTGCAGTCAGGTGCTCCCCCAAATAAATTAAAAAAAATGGCACATTCAGGCCAGAGAGATAACAGAGGTAAGGCATTTGCCTTGCATGCAGAAGGACGGTGGTTCAAATTCTGGCATTCTATATAATCCCCCAAGCCTGCCAGGAGCAGTGTCTGAGCGTAGAGCCAGGAGTAACCCAGTAACTGCTGAATGTGACCCAAAAACAAAAAACAAAAAAGGGGGGGGGGCACATTCCATGATATTCCACGATTCTGCCTTACTTTCGTCCTAAGAATATCTGCCTCCACATGACACTTATTAGCTTAGTTCTTCTCTAAGTTCATGATATAAGTTTAGTATAACTCAGCAGTGCAACCCATCATCTAAATCTAAAACATAGACTCCAAGACTGGCTTGTTCATTTAGGTATCTCCAGTCCCCAGAAGGGTGCTAGACACAGAGAACAGAGTAAATGTATGTTGAATGTCTGAATGAGTGAGAACCAATGTACCAAGTAGATTCCTCTAGTGGGCCAGAGCAGAGGTTACTCGGTCCAGGTCTCTCCCCCAGGGCGGTGAGTCGTCCACTGTAATCTTATGAAGACCTGCAACTTCATTGTTTTTCAAAGCAAAACACTTTTACACTTGTAATTTTTTTTTCACAAATCTTCCATTTCTAGTTACATGTTTTTGTTCCCAATACAATGTCACTGTAGCCTTTGGTATGAATCCAAAATGAAATCTTCCAATCACTCTTAGTTCTCCCATCAGTGCCCTGATATCATTAGGTATAGATGCGAGCTCACACGCATCCAGCCCCCCCCTCCACCCCTTTAGTATTTACCTTATACCAGGGGTTCGCAAAATTTTTAAACAGAGGGCCAGTTCACTGTCTCTTAGATCACTGAACGGGCCAGACCATAGTTAAACACCTCCCCCCCAAAACTATGAACAAATTACTATGAATACTGCATATATGTTATTTTGAAGTTAAAGAAAAAAAGGTAACAAATACAATATTTAAAATAAAGAACAAGTAAATTTAAATTTAAATGTAAACAAACCTAACCGTATTTCTTTTTTTTTGGTTTTTGGGTCACTCCCGGCTCCATGCTCAGAAATTGCTCCTGGCAGGCACAGGGGACCATATGGGGCACCGGGATTCGAACCGATGACCTTTTGCATGAAAGGCAAACGCCTTACCTCCATGCTATCTTCCGGGCCCTATCGTATTTCAATGGGACCTATGGGCCTACTTTTGGTGGGCCTTGGTTTGAGGACCCCTGCCTGAGACTGAAAGAAGTTGAATCAGAGTGTGGCGCACATCCCATACATATGCACTGTGGGGCCTGAGATGAGTCAGCTGCTAAGCAGGACAGTGGCAAAAAACACTGGGTGGGCCAGTGAAGACAAACCTCACCCTGCCTTAGACTCAAAAAAAAAAAAAAATCAATCATGAGGAGCACAACCTCATGCATGTATTTGCTTTTGTCTAGGCCCACCTACTATACTTATGGCATAATAATTTTGAAACTCAAAATTTTGAGAGTAGTGCTGTTTAGGAGCCAGGGAGAACAAAACCTAAGGGGACTATAGGATCAGGGAGCTGGCTCAAGGGGGAGTGAACAGGCGGATGGCCTAGAGTCCCAGGACTACCTGGAATGCAATATGGTTAAGTTGAACCCCGAGCACTAGTGACCACTGATGAGCAGGTAGTAGCCCCCAAAGAATAACAGGGTATGGCCTCAATACAATAATGGTAAAAAAAATATTAAGAAGTGAACTAGTTTTAAGAGCAATTTAAAATTGTACCACACACTGAAATTACATAAAAAACTGGCATGTATATTGTAAGATATCTTTTGAGAAATGAGTTTTTGATATATGAGGTACACAAAAATGAAATGTCTAATAAAAACGAGACTTTCAAAAGGAAATAAGAAATCAATGATCTCTTTAAAATAACTTTTTCATTTTTACAAAATAATGTTCAATGGGCTGTCATTCATTTTCAGTGTTTCATTTATATATGCTTTGCAGGATTCTTTGGCAAAAGGAGCTATGAGCTACTTAAGAACTTTGCTATTAAAGTAAAAAAGTTTTAGAATATATGTAACATTACAGTAGAAAATTATTTGCTAGCAGTCTTACCTGAAACTCTTCACTGCAATCTTTGTCAATCAAAAAACCCTAGTGTCCAGAATTCCTGTCCCTTTGCCCTTCCTCAAGCCCCAAAACATGTCCATCCAAGATTTACATTCAAAAGAGACTTTTTAAGACTGGAATTCTGGAGTCTCAGAAGTGGAGGAGATGGAGACAATGTTATAAGCTGTTTAGTTTTTAGCCCAAGCCCTTCCTTGTGGCTGAAGTGCTTCTTTACTTTCTGAGAAAGTAGTGTATTCATGCAGAAATCCAGGTCAAAAGAAATCGACAGTGGTGGAGTCATCACTATTAATTATACATAATCTCCACAGGATAATGTTATTACAAAGTCGAATGGGGAACCACTTCTACTACGAAACACCAGTGGAATAACAATACTTAAGAATATCAAGTTATTGGTTTTTTTAATATTTGTTTTTTTGTTCACACCTGGAGGTGCTCAGGGGACCATATAGCATGCTGGGGAACAAACCCAAGTTGGCTGCTGCATGCAAGGCCAAGATCCTACCTGCTGCACTATCACTCCAGCTCAAGAATATGAAGTATTTAAAAACTTTCAGAGTAGGGGCCTGGGAGATAGCATGGAGGTAAGGCGTTTGCCTTTCATGCAAAAGGTCATCGGTTCGAATCCCGGTACCCCATATGGTCACCCGTGCCTGCCAGGAGCAGTTTCTGAGCGTGGAGCCAGGAGTAACCCCTGAGCGCTGCCAGGTGTGACCCAGAAAACCAAAAACCAAAAACCAAAACCAAAAACAAAACAACAACAACAAAAAAACCCTTTCCGAGTAGAACACTTTTTTGAGGATAACCAGTCAACTAACTGGTTTTGGGGGACCAAGTAAAATAGCTTAGCATCCTCTATCAAATTTAACATCTAAACTGTAAGTTAACAGTAAGAAAAAATATTAAAGTTGTGAAACTGCATTAAAAATATCAGATGTTATGAGAAAAAAAGTCCTAGACTTTTTAGAATTATCTTCAGGTTTCCCCTTTGAATGTTATTTGCATTAGTAGATTGGTGCTCTAATGTTTTAACTAAAACAGTGTTAACAGCTATTAAATTAAAAAACCAAAAACTCAAGACTAAATAAACCACAAATCAAATATCAGTTATAAAGCAATTACTGAACTGAATAGTGAAACTACTCATCTTCTAGGCAGTTTTAATATTGTAAGTATTGCATAAAAGCACAAACACCTGTTTAAATATAATCCACAAACCAGTTCTGTCCACATCATTTCTTGAAGTGTCCATATGGGAGCATCAACACAAAAGCATAGTGAGGCCATGCAGGTATGTGGAAAGATTAATTACTAACTAATAACAACCTGCAAATGACTAACTTGTGACTTGTTTTAAATCCCTAATAACCAAATTCAGGAAAGTATTTTTAGTTCTCAACCACTGATTCACCATCACTTATGATAGTGCGACAAAATGGTGAGAATCTTTGCATGTTGATAATGACTCAATGTATCTGGCAAAAGCAGCAGCTTTAATTTTCCACAAAAGGGTTGAGTCCAACTAAGTGTATTTTTCTTTTAAAAGGTATTCTGTATATAGTGATAACACAGTAGAGATATGTAACACAAACAAACTTTTTTGCGTATTTTTTTATTGTTTAGAACACTGAAGTAACCCAAATCCACATTACAATAAACGTTTTTTAATAAAAATATTTACATTGTATTAGATACATGTAATACAAGTTCTTTAAAATGTACATAGACTTATACAGTAAAAAGAGCTGAATTGTTATATCTTTAATATTCCTCTCCTAAATGATCAACAACAAAAGATTATTCCTTTAGCTTTAATGAAATCACCATTATTCTGCTAGTTATTTTGGAGTGCAAGTTACTAAAAAGAGTTTTAAGTAATGATGAATTATTATTGAGTCAAATGATTATTTTTCATCAATTACTAAAATAATTATATTTTCCCCAAAATGGAAGTCCAGTTCTCTACAAATTTGCAATATGGACCACTTCAGTCTAATTCCAGATATAGGTAGTCTTCGTTTTCAAAATAAGGCACACAAAAGTCTGTCATTCAAAAATTCTTTAAAAATATATATTTAAAGCACTCCTCGCCTCTTAAATATAGTAATTATGTTCCACGTAGAAATTTAGAAGATCCGCTGAACATCTGTTTAGCTTCTGTGACTTTAAAAATGTCAGTCACATTTCAGAGATTAAGACCTAAGTTCTCTATCATTGTACGAAAACTGAGTACCGTTTATAGGCATAAGATACTGCAGGTTGAACTACTCAAGCAAAATTTCACTATGACCAACATATTTTCACAGTAAGTCAATGATGACATATATGTGGGAACATATAATTTGTTCTAATTAATTTATCATGAAAATACCTGAGATAACTATGTCAACATTCCCCCCTCCTGGCAAAAAAAAGTTTGCTTCCTCTGTTTGCTATTTAAATTAAACAGTCAAAACCAAATCATTGCTAAATTAATGATTTCAGAATTAAAAATATGATGTTCTTTTTTTAAATTTTGGTTTTTGGGTCAAACCTGGTGGTGCTCAGGGTTACTCCTGGCTCTGCACTCAGAAATCGCTCCTGGCAAGCTCTATGGACCATATGGGATACCAGGATTCAAACCACAGCCTGTCCTCAATCGGCTGTGTGCAGGCAATTGCACTACCACTATGTAGTTTCTCTATGTAGTATCTCTCTGGCCCCAAAATAAGATGTTCTTGAGATATTATAAAGATTTCTACTATTCCTTACTTTTACTAAGCTCCTACCACTCACTCACTGTGTGCTAACCCCAAGGTAACCTCTGAGGCAGCTATTTTTATAATCTTTATAACTGACGTCGTGAATTACTGTTTAGGCCTCGTGTGTTTTCTAGAGTAAAATTAACCTTTTTTTTTTTTGTTTGTTTATTAGAAGAGGACACATTAGAGCACCAAGGGGAAGTTTGGGAACATCTGAATTTTATTATTCCATAACCTGACTGACACCCAGAACATCTCTAACTATTTATTGGGCTTGATTACATTCCTTTACCAAAATAATGTAGCTGTTTTTGGACTTCTGAATAATCCTTTATTTACATACATTCAAAAATAATTTCTCTACAAGGTCAAAATATACAGAATAGTTTCTTTCAGATTTCTCGGACTTCTAAGTGTTTTCTGGTAAATATGGATCACCCCCAGTAGAGCTGAGACATAGGAGACAGGGATTCCCACAAGGCCTGGCCCACTAACTGACATTTGATATTTTGATACTGATGCCCGACAAAGGTTATAATTATAAATAGAACTAAAATATACTTCAGTTCTAAGTGCCTTTTTATTTGGGGGGAGGTGATTTGGGCCACACCCAGTGATGCTCAGTGGTTACTCCTGGCTTGGGGGACCATATGGGATGCCGGAGATCGAACTGCAGTCCGTCCTAGGTTAGCACGTGCAAGGCAAACATCCTACCGCTTATGTCACTGCTCAGGCCCCTCTAAGTGCTTTTTAAAGTTACACAAAATTAACTGTATTTCAGTTCTAAGTGCTTTCTAAAGTCACACCAAATTTTAACCTTCAGATTCGGAACAGACTTGAGTTCCTAAATTTTGCTTCTAAAGTTATAGAAAATGATCATTAGAAAACAAATGGCCCTGTAATGACAACCAACAAACTAACCAACCTTCCACCCACTTATTCATAAAGTAATGTACTTCTTCTGGAGTTCCACTCTATAGGTGAGGGAGACAGACATCCAATAATATGTCAGGTAACAATACATATACTAGAATTTGACATTTTTCTAGTAGTGAAGTAAATTCTTCAAGCTCACCTTCTGTTTCAAGTGTTGTGCAGATTTAAATCACACACCATTATTGTAGTGATATGAAATACAGAGCAGGGTTTTTGAGGCCCGAGCACTGAATCAGAGGCACACTACTATTTCAAGATATTTGAAAGTAGTTGCCATTAAACCTTTAGAGATGATGAAACCTTTTGGCTCCATCAAGAACCTTACTAAGCCCAGGTAAGCAGCGCAATACAGCTTCTTAATAATTTCAATTGGTCTTTAACTATGAAGGATAACTCCATTACAGAGAATTAATAATCAGGGTATGAAGTGAAGGAACGATGTAATCAGAAAATTCTCTAAGGTTTAAAATGCTGTGTTGTGCAATGATCTTATTTCAAGTGCGAGAGAGGGAAAGAGAGAAAGAGACAGATCTGGGTGGATAGGACAGGATAGAACACAACACCCTAAAGTGATCTCCCCAAAGGTATTAGCATTTTCCAGCTCATAAGGTCAACAATTCATCTATCATGTGATTTCTATTAAGACAAAGACTTACTGGACAACCTCCATAGAAATCATTCCCCATTATGAGATGACTACTGTTATTTTGTGTCAAACTTTTGTTTGCTTTTTGAACCACTCTGGTGGTACTGAGGGAAACATGAGGCTCCAGGGATTGAACCAAGGTGAGCCACGTGCAAGGAAGATAACCTATTCGCTGCACTACTGCTCCAGCCCCACCTGTGCCAAATTTTAAGCTCAAATTCTCTTTATCAATACCTAGTATGTGTACTAAGAGAAAATAAAATTTAAGTTTATTGTCAGGCTAAGCTCAATATTAGAGAGGGTAGAAGACAACATGCTATTTAAAAACAAATTTTTATTATATTATATAGTACATGCACAAAGTAAAAATTTCCAGCAGGTCTAGATAAAATGTTAAAAGTCCTATATCACAAACCAATACCCCCAAATCCTATACCTCAAATGTAATCAATGGACTCTTTCCTAAAATAAATCTAAGATTAAGGAAGGAAACATGCATACAAATACACCTCTCAAAAATAAGGGGTTTACGAACTAGATAAAGAAAACTAACTATTCGCTAGGAAACTCAAGTATTATATACTTGGAAACAGCACTTCAGATAGAAAAATAATGGTTATTGTAGGAAGTAAACATATTAATAATTCAAGCAAGCAAAGGCAAGGCCTCTTGGGGATGTAAAGTAACTCAATCACACTTCCAATGAAGGTAGCAGTAAAATGGCTGAGTTCACCACCAACAAAAAATAACCTATACCAAAGAAAATCGAGTGACCAGGGAAAAATATGCCTCAAACTATACAAAATGTCACTCAGATCACAAGCCCACTTTATTGTGATATATCTAAGATAATTTCTTGGCTAGCCCACAGGGAACACAACCAGAGTCCAGGGGCAATTTAAATACATAAAATTGGTATAGATTACTCTCCTGCCAATCTATTATGTCAAAGAAATATTATTTCTCATATAAATCTGGAAGATTGGGAATTTTGGCAATCAGGAGTTTTCTACTAATTCTTTTACATAGAGGTTAATCACATTTTTAGCATCAATTCCAATATTTTATTCAAAACAAACTTGATTTCCCTTTCGAGGTTGTCTCAGGGCTACTCTATTGGATAAAGACAAGTAAGAAAAGATTCCTCAAAGAAAAATACCTGACTCAGAGAATATTTACCACAATTAGCAACACTGCTTTAAAAAAGCTAACTTGGGCAGGGGAAACTAATGATATAAAAATGAACTTACCAAGAAGTGAAACAGGCTGGGTTACAGGCGGAGTGGACAGATTCGTGGGTGCAGCAGGTGGCGCAGCAGAACCATACATTTTCGCACTGTCACCAGATTCGGCATTTCCTCTAGCCCCAGATACCACTGTTGGAATGGGATTTCCAATAGATAAGTCTTTTGTAGTGTCTTCATTTATACCAGCGATAGTGGCTAAGGAATATAATTACATCAACATGTGAAGCTGAATAATTATTTCCTTGGTCAACATTATTTCGCCACACTATGGACCTTATCATAGGTACAGTCTCCCTACTACTCTCAACTCCAGAGGGTAAGTGAACACAAAGGAAAAACGTGCTTACAGTTTGGGATGCTTATTGGAGGAGTGTGAGGAGGAGGAATGGATACTGGTGGAGTTATAGGAGGTGGGGGTCCAGGAGGAAGAAAACCTAGAATAAGAAAAACAGCGTCAAAGTACTGGTGTCATTTCATTTCAGGTTCTTAATGAATGTCATCTCAAACAACTTAGCATACCTGGTGGCAAATGCATTGGATTGAATCCTGGACGCAAAAATGGTGGAGGGGGCGGTGGAGGAGGGACACCAGGGCCAAAGCCAGGAGGGGGAATTCCCATTGGAGGCGTGAAAGCTGGAGGTTGGAGAGCACCAACAACAGGTGGGCCTGGCTGATGTGGTGGGACCTACAGGGGGAACAGAAGGAAAAGGAAAGTGAAATCAGAAATCTTACTACCCTTCACCCATCTGGTACATGACTATGGGACAGGAGACAGCTCAAAAGCACAAGACGCCAAGTTCTACCCCAGGCACTGCAATAACCACTCGGGTAGATCTGAGCAACATTACTGGGTGACTGTAGATCTTCCTGCCCAGGAGAAAACATATCCTTGCTGAAAGAAAGTATATTAATTGGTAATCTATATACTTAAAATGAGAGTGAGGCCCAGAGAGATAGCACAGAGGCATTTGCCTTGCAAGCAGCCGATCCAGGGCCAAAGGTGGTTGGTTCGAATCCCAGTGTCCCATATGGTCCCCCGTGCCTGCCAGGAGCTATTTCTGAGCATAGAGCCAGGAGTAACCCCTGAGCACCGCTGGGTGTGGCAAAAAGAGGAGGGA
>PVKC010008378.1:0-16281 GCA_004027635.1 Crocidura indochinensis | reverse complement strand
TTCTTGGTTTTTGGGACACACCTGGCAGTGCTCGAGGATTATTCCTGGCTCTACGCTCAGAAATTGGCCCTGGCAGGCTCGGGGGGACCATATGGGATGCCCAGATTCGAACCACCATCCTGTCTGCAAGGCAAATGCCTTACCGCTGTGCTGTTTGTCCGGTCCCAAACAACATGTATATTTTTAGGGGATGATTGTTGTTTATTCTGGGAAAAATCTGACGATATTCAGGAGTTAACTCCTGGCTCTGCACTCAAAAATCATTCTTGGGGGCTTGGGGAACAATATAGCATGCTGGGGATAGAACCCAGACTGGCTGCATGGAAGGCAAACGCCCTAACCATAGTATTATATTGCTCAGGCACTTTTTCTTTTGTTGTTGTTTTGTTCTTTGGGCCACACCCAGCGACGTTCAGGGGTTACTCAGAAATTGCTCCTGGCTTGGGGGACCATATAGGACGCTGGGGGATCAAACCATGGTCTGTCATTGGTTAGCATGTGCAAGGCAATGCCCTACAGCTTGCGCCACCACTCTGGTCCCTCTATTTGTCTTCTGACATAGTATGCGCATTAAAGGTTCAACACACGATGATCTGATGAGAATAAACCTCCAAACTGTAACACCCTTAGAAAAGTTTTCTGGCAATTCATAAAGCAGTAGAGATGGCAAGTCTGAGGGCTCCTATTTAATGTGTGACCTTAAGCAAGAATCTGTTTAGCAATCTGTAAAAAGGCAAAGTGCCCAATTCACATACCTATGATGATACAAGGCTTAATATATACTAACTATGGTTTAAAATAAAAGGTATGACCGATCATTAGTATGTTTAAGAGTGCTGATAGAGGGACTGGAGCACAGTGGTAAGAGTATTTATCTTGCTTGCATCTTCAATTCCTGAGTGCAGAACCAGAGCACTACCGGGTGTGCCCCCCTCCCAATAAACATACAACAGAAGAGTACTGATAGATATGAAGGTCTTCCTTAGAATAAAAAAAAAAGGGGGGGGGCCCAGGAGATAGCATGGAGGTAAGGCGTTTGCTTTTCATGCAAAAGGTCACCGGTTCGAATCCCAGTGCCCCATATGATCCCAATGCCTGCCAGGAGCAATTTCTCAATTTCTGAGCATGGAGCCAGGAGTAACCCTTGAGCACTGCCGGGTGTGACCCAAAAACCAAAAACCAAAAACCAAACAAACAAACAAACAAAAAACAGCACTGGAAAGGGTCAAAGAAAGTAATAATCCCCTTACTTTGAGAAAAATCACTATTATAATAATTCAGATTTTATTACTCTGACCCCCAGGGTTTTTAATTCTTAATTCACCGGTCCATCAAATAATGACTTCACACCAATACATTCACTCTTAAATGCCATCTCTTTAAAAATAATTCATGATAGCACCTCCCAAACCGAAAACCAAGAAAATTCTTTCCCTCAAACTGGCTTCATGTTGGATCTAAATCAACATATGAAGTCCCTAAACAGAGGCACAATACAACTAACTAGCTGATATATTATAATGTAAAGGACTAAAGTAATCTAGACAAATTGTGAAGCACTAGGAATTTATTTTGCTTTTGTTACCATTTACTTTAACTGTAATTTTAGACACAAACCTATAGTAAGAACTAGAGCTACACACTCCAAATACTTGGAAGTTACAACAATGGCCCCACATGCTCACCTGTGGAGGAGGGACTGTTATAGGTGCAGGAACTGGGATAGGAGGGACAGGCACAGGTAACGGTTTAGGGATAGGTGATACTGGTTCAGTGTGCGAGGCTTCTGCTCCTCCATTCTGGGCAACCTCATTTTCGGGTTTCTTGGAAATTCCTTTCCAATCTACGAGTAGCCAAGAAAAGCAGTAAAAGTTTACTATGTTTAGTTCATCACTTTGAATCCAGAAATGATGTTTGAAATGTTGAATGTGTAAAAAAAAACAGCATAAATTCCTATGCTACTCTTACAGCATTTATGCATAACACTAGCAATTATGCAAAAATAATTCATATTAAACGCCAAAGTTGTTGCCTTGGGTAGGGGTGCATACCTGGACGTGTTCAGAAGACAATATAGGGCATCAGGGATGGAACCGGGTTGGCTGTGTGCCAGGAAAGCACCTACTCACTGTATCATCTTTCCTGGGCCCAAAGTTCTAAGCATTACTCATTTATTTCTCAAACCCAGTAATAGTAGGTTCTATTAGAATTTCCATTTTCCACGATAATATAGAAAAATTTGCCCATATACCTAGTAGCAAATAAGACCGAACTCAGGCACAGCTGGCTAGAGTCTATGTTCTATTGGGGGAGGGAGGGGGGAGAACGGGGACACTCCCTGCAGCGCTGTTATTCCTGGCTCCATGCTCAGAAATCATTCCTGGAATGCCCAGGGATCATATGGGATGCCGGGATTCAAACCAATAGAAGGCAAACTCCTTATCTTCATGTAATCTCTCCGGCCCCATTGAGTCTATGTTCTTACCTGCAATTTGTAGCTTTTGAATTTAAGAACTTGGAAGAATTCTCATACCACAATATGCCAGAAAGCCTACCTGCTAGCATATAGTAGGTGGCCAATGCAAATTCACTTAAATCTAGCAGCACTCCAAGCTTACTCCTGGCTCTGTACTACTAACTACTCCTGGCAGTGCTCAGAGGGCCATCTGGGATGCCAGGGATTGAATCCAGGTCGTCTGCAGGCAAGACAAATGTCTTCCCTACTGCACTAGTGTTCTGGTCCCAATTTCTAACTTTTTAAGTCCAGTGTCACTTAGAGAGGGAAGAAGTGAATATAGGAGTATCTAGTATTGTTTCACTTCAAAACCTTACTCTACTGGTGCATGTCTAGTCTTGTACTCAATTGCACCATGTCATGCCATGCTCGCCCCTTGTCCTGGGAACGAAGTATCAATGTCTGAGCCATATAAAGCTTTGTTGCTGACCACTGTCTACTCTGGCATTTCAAACTGTTCATGACCACAAAAAATCATAACTTCTCATTTTATATATTCATGTCAGACCCAGTCTTGGGTTAGAGACAATAAGGCCCTTGTCTCAAATGTCAGATCACTGTGGATGACCATAGTGAAGTGAACCTCTGTACTTTATCTTTTTTTTTTGGGGGGGGGGGGGTCACACCCAGCAGTGCTCAGGGGTTACTCCTGGCTCCATGCTCAGAAATTGTTCCTGGCAGGCACGAGGGACCATATGGGGCACCGGGATTCGAACTGATGACCTTTTGCATGAAAGGCAAACACCTTACCTCCATGCTATCTCCCGGGCCCCTGTACTTTATCTTTAACCCCAAATTATTCAATTGATCTGATCATTTTAAATAAAGTATTCTATATAAGATTTAGATATATTAGAATAATTAATCTGGTTCTGGCAAGAAAGCACAGCAGGTGCTTACCTTGCAAGCAGGGAATCTAGGCTTGGTCCCTGACCCTGCTAGACGTGTTTAATGCGTGCAAAGGAAAAAGTTCTGAGAGTCAGGCATGACCCAAAACCCAAACTTGCAAAGCATACAACTGACCTGGGTTTTATTCCTGATATCACATATGATCCCCTGAGCACAAGGGGTGTGGTCCCCAAACAAAATATCTAATAATAGTAAAAAATAAACCCTACAATTATTTATCATTTCATACATGTCTACATTTTTTCCACTATACACTAGCAGGAGACATTTGGGTACTTGAGTAACACTGCGTACTTGAGAAAACAAAATCTAAAAAGCCATAGTGCAACAAATAAACATTATTAGCCTTGAAAGAAAACAGATGACTTTAAAAAAAAATAGGAAATGTTTCTTTACCTGGATTAAGTGTATCACTGTCTAAAATTCCTCCTTCACAAAAGCTCTCCAGTTCTTCAGGCTTGACTTTGTCCCATGGAACATAAGTAACACCAAGTTCTACATCCCAATACTGCTTATAATCTGCCTTGATTCCTTTGTTTAAGGCCCAGGCAATCTATTTCATCATTAGTTAATACAAAAGAAGAAAGAAATGAAGAATATTACATGCTATGCATTAACTGTTCCCCAATACTCTAATCAGATCTGGGCAGCAATGGGGGAAATCTGGCTAAGCCCTTTTCCTAGATATCAGTTTCATTTGGCACCAGGAAACAGATTACTCCCACTTTGTTCAAGAGAACGTCTGATTCACTGGCATCAGCATCTTACTCCTTCAACTGGTCTTCTCCCTCAACCCAGCTTATTGGGGAAAAACTATTATATTAATTTTAATTTTTCTCTCAGAAAGGCTAAAAACTTATCATACTGTGGATCACTTTAAAAAGTTTTGGGTACCTTTGGGGCCGGGCGGTGGCGCTGAAGGTAAGGTGCCTGCCTTGCCTTGTGCTAACCTAGGACGGACTGCGGTTCGATCCCCCGGTTCCCCATATGGTTCCCCGTGCCTGCCAGGAGCGACTTCTGAGCGAATAGCCAGGAGTAACCCCTGAGCGTCATGGGTGTGCCCCCCCCCAAAAACCAAAAAAAAAAAAAAAAAAAAGTTTTGGGTACCTCAACAATTAGTTAATATTAGATGAGCAGATTTTGTGGCATAATATTAGGGCAGAATAGGATTCCTATGAACTTAAAGCTTTCCATCAATGGTAGTCAATCATGAGGTATGTTAACAAAATTTAAAAATAGCAGAGGGGGCCAGGCGGTGGCGCTGGAGGTAAGGTGCCTGCCTTGCCTGCGCTAACCTAGGATGGACTGCAGTTCGATCCCCTGGTTCTCCCTATGGTCCCCCGTGCCTGCCAGGAGCAACTTCTGAGCGAATAGCCAGGAGTAACCCCTGAGCGTCACCGGGTGGGGCCCAAAAACAAACAAACAAACAAAAAAAAAAAAGCAGCAAGTTCAAACTTAAAAAAAGACAAGATAAAATGATCTATCAAATGATATATTGAAATTTTAAATGAAATACCTTTAATCTAGTTACTGAAAACTTCAGATACATGCCTAACAATCTAAATTACATGTCAATAGATTGGAGATAACCATTTTTGAAACCCAAGAATGTAGTTTTGAAGCAACCAATATATATAATAATTTCATGTGATATATTTTAAAATTACATTAATAAGGAATTAAACAATACCTTTATAGATTTCTGGTTCACTTTATAATTTCCTCGGCTCAATTTCTGCAGGGCACGATAGGCATCTTGCCTATGAACCATAACAATATAGGCACAACCTCTGGGAGGAATCATCTGCATCAAAAGAATTTTAATATTATAAAACATAACAAAAGCAAAGGAAAAACAAGGTAAACCAAACAATTAGTTCCAACAATGGGGTGTGTGTGCACATACACAGTTTTATATATGTTAAAATTAAGTAATCCTGCAAAGTGGAAATTCAAGTTTGCTCAATTATTTAGGAACCAACCTAGAATTCTCCATCATAGTTATATTACTTTTCTAGAGTAATGATTTCAAATTAGGTACAGAGAGATGACTCGATAAGTCCAGCACATTCTGGGCTCTTCATACAACTTTGAGAGACAGCCTTAAGCTGTTTGGGCATGTGGCCCAAAGTAAAACAAAAGGGTAAACAAAAACATTTTTAAATGATAAGGGGATTAAAATCACTAAGTAATTCAATAAACACTCACATTAATTGATTCAATTGGACCGAACTCTTCCAATAGACTGGCGACGTCCTGTTGGGTAGTCCTTTTGTCCAGCTGTCCCACCCAAAGGGTAGTGCTACATACTAAAAGAAAACAAAATTATACTCAAGAAAATATCCACACCAAAAAATAAGCAGCAATGTAATTACATAAAATAATTATTGTGGAAATTTGTGTGAATGACATTGACTCCTAACTCCACAAGATTAAGCCCAAATCCCAGATTTTTTGAAAAATTCTACAAACAAGATTACAGTACACTTCAAAAGCTAGAAGAAGAAAGAAAAACAGACAAGGAGTATCGGGGTGAGGGCTGCCAGTAGGCGTAGACTTAAAAACAATGGGGGGGGGCGCGGGCGGTGGTGCTGGAGATAAGGTGCCTGCCTTGTCTGCGCTAACCTAGGACGGACCGCGGTTCAATCCCCCGGTTCCCCATATGGTTCCCCGTGCCTGCCAGGAGCGACTTCTGAGCGAATAGCCAGGAGTAACCCCTGAGCATCACCGAGTGTAGCCCAAAAACAAACAAACAAACAAAAAACAAAAAACACAATAGGGGGGGGCCTGGAGTGACAGCAGAGTGAGGTAGGCATTTGCCATCCAAGTGGCCAACCCGGGTTCAATTCCCCAGCATTCCATATGGTCCCCTGAGCCTGCCAGGAGTGATTTCTGAGTGCAGAGCCAGAAGTAACCTGAGTGCCACCTAAAACCAATCAATCAGCCAACCAACCAACCAAAACCCAACACACACACACAGGCACTCACATACATATACATATGTATGTATGTATGGATGGACCGAGTGATATGGAGCATAGCATATTGGGTAGGGCATTTGTCTCGCAAGTGACCAGACAGAGTTTGATCCCCAGCATCCCATAAGGTCCCCAGAGCCTGCCAGGAGTAACCTGAGCACTGCTGAATGTAGCCCCCCAAAGCAAAAATATACACTTATTTATTTTTCTGGGGACAAAAAAAATAAAACTTGCCCAAAGTTATTCTGAGAGTAAACAACAAAGGCAAAACTAAGTCTAACTAAGCTGAACTCAATACTCTGTTCACTTAATAGTTTTCAAGGGTCAAGAGGCAAGTTTACTTTTATGTGTGTGTTAGGTTATCTCAAGTTTTACATGTGCCCTAACCAAGTTAAAAATCAAATAAAGGAGGGCCAGTACAGTGCCGCAAGCAGAAAGGTGTCTGCCTTCCATGCACTAGCCTAGGATGAACCGAGGTTTGATCCTCCGGTGTCCCATGTGGCCCCCCACGCCAGGAGCGATTTCTGAACGCACTGGATGTCGATGTGGTCGATAAACCAAAAAAAAAAAAAAAAAAAGGCATGAAAGAAAAATTTAATTAAAGGAGGCCAGAGTAACAGCACAGCAAAGTAGAGGTTTTGCATTGCATGTGGCCAACCTGAGTTCAATCCCTGGCATCCCGGAGTCCCCCAACCCTCTCAGGAGAAAGTCTTGAGCACTGCAGGACGTGGCCCAAAATGAAAAACCAAAAAAATTAGTTACAATAGTCACTGGTATATCAAGACTTTGTAACAAAAACAAATCAACATGTTGAAAACAAATGAGATTCAACACATATTTAAGTTAATTTACTTCATGATGCTAATCATGTTCAGTAATTATGTATCTTTGGAAAATGAAGTATGAATTATAGGGAGCACATGGGGTGATGGCAGCGGCATATAACCTTCTCAACATGTACACATGTAGTGTTCACAGTTTATGTTTCATATAGTAGATTCAAGACAGACTATATCGCTAATCTATGTTAATTTTGTGCACTCCATACTGCTTTTATTCGTTTACATACTGCTATCTTATAGCTGGTTCAGAGTACAAGAGTAAATTCAAGGGCCCTGAGAGATATAGCACAGCAGCGCTTGCCTTGCAAGCAGCCGATCCAGGACCAAAGGTGGTTGGTTTGAATCCCGGTGTCCCATATGGTCCCCCGTGCCTGCCAGGAGCTATTCTGAGCAGACAGCCAGGAGTAACCCCTGAGCACTACTGTGTGTGGCCCAAAAAACAAAACAAAAACAACAACAAAAAAAAGTAAATTCAAGGGTGTACAACAAAGCACCAGGCAAAATCCAAAAAAGCCAGATTTTGCTAGGTAATAAATTATTTAACTCAATACTAATAATTTTGTAATTCGACAGTGAATGATTAAAAAAATTTTAAGCTCTACTCATTAACAAAAAACAAATGAGTGTAATTTAAAAAACGTTTTTGCTTTTGCAGTGCTGAGCATGAAACTTAGGGACTTACAACATACAAGAAATACTTTTCCAGTGCCGGAGTGGTGGTGAAAGCCATAAGATGTCTGCCTTGTACACGCTAGTGTAGGAAAGACCGAGGTTCAATCCCCTGGCGTCCCATATAGTCCCCCAAGCCAGGGGTGATTTCTGAGCGCATAACCAGAATTCCCTGAGTGTCACCGGGTATGACCCCAACCACCCCCCCAAATCGATATACTCTTCCACTGACATGAAGAACATTTCTATACCTGTGATAACAGTAAAACACACAGTAAGTTAGAATACAAAGACTAATTTACCACTAGCAGTTTCTGGTTTGATTTGAGGAAGGCCTTTCTGTCGGCGTTCTCTTTCTTTTTCTCGATCCCGTCTTTCTTGGGATCGAGATCTAGGAGAATGTCTGCGTCTATCCCTGGATCGAGATCTAGAACGTCGATGTCGAGACCTTCGTGATCTAGAACCTGATCGGGACCGCCTCCTTTTTGGTGACCTAGTATTTTCATAAGAAAGCATACATTGCACATAAAGGGAAAATGTTGAAAATATGTATTATTCTGGAAGAGAAAAACTCATTTACTAATTGCTAAGATGTCCATATTAGGAAATGTATTCCTAAGATGTACACTAGGTTGAAAATTAGAATAGGGTGGTACCTGATTCTTGTGTATAAAAGCAAGGATCTGTGGAAGGCTGGGACTAATTCTGGGATTGATTCTACAGCCTTATCCACTGAATAAAGCTGATACCTCATGAAGCCTGACTACCTATTAATTTTACCTGCTGCTCTCCTGAACCCAGATACCCGCTGACTCAACCAGGTGGCAGACGTGTGATCTGAGCTGGAGGAGAAAGACCTCATCCTCCATCCCACCATCATCCAGCCCCATCAAGGGCTGACTTGCAACATTAGACCACATTTAAGTATAAGCTATGGGTGGTACATGTTTGACACTAATGTGTTAAGTAATTTCCTTGCAGTGTATAAAGCTAATTGTCAGCACTGAGATAGATGGCTATCATTATTATCATCATCATCATCTTCTTCTTCTTGGTGTTCTTTTATATAATAAAAACAATCTGATCATTTACTTATTTTCTTTCCACCTTAGTTGATTAAAATTGCTCAAAAACTCTGATATATGTTGTTTTTATAATTCCATACTAACTGCAGTCAAGAAAACACTGAAAACACTTCTGTCCCATTCTACACGAATGTCCACATACCAAGTACCACTATGTTGTTATTGGTGTACTGGTGACTGCACCTGGTAGGATGGTGCCAAGGACCAAACCTAGGGCCTCCTAAATGCAAGGCATGTGTTTTACAGTAAGCCTCATCTCTGCAACCTCCAAGTTACCGAAGAACCACTGTAGATCTGAAATTAACAGTTGGTTTTAATCTTCTGTCTCCTCTAAAGGAGACGAATCAGAAAACTTTCCAAAAATTACCTCGATGCTGACCTAGATCTTGACTTTCTATTATCAGATATATGTCGCTTAACCTCTTGGATACAAGGTTGTTCCACTTCCATTTCCTGTGGGAAAAAAAAATTAAAAAAAAATCACCCCATCAACTAATGTTGAAGTAGAAATAAGAAGGCAAACAGGATAAACTCTAAAACATTTTAAGTCATACATAGCTTGCTCTTGAACATGTTATCTGTGATTGGAACAAAAGCATAAAAGGTATGGTCCTAGTCTATCAGGAGTAATTTATGAGCTCAGTGCCAGGAGTAACATACCCTAAATGCTGTTGGGTGTGCCCCTTGTACCCCTAAAAAAACAAAAACAAAAATAATAGTTGTCTTTTAGGGTCTGAGTTATAGTACAATAGGTAGGGTGCTTGTCTTGCATGTGGCTGACCTGGGTTCCCATTCCTGACATCTCATATAATCCCCAAGCATCTGTGCTGGTGAGTGCAGGGCAAATGCCCTACCGCCGTGTTATCTATCTCTCTGGCCCCCAGGAGATATTCTTCAGTGCAGAGCCAGGAGTCACCCCTGAGTGATGCCATATTTAATTTAAGGCCCTCCCCTCCCCTGGCCTTCACCCAAAGGCAGACCATGAGCAAAGCATAATCAGTATATGAGACTGTATAGCAAAAAAAGAAAGCTTGAGAATGAATGTCTTACCTGATGTGCCTTCTGCGTAAGTGGTTCATTCTGTGCTTGAAAAGAAGCCTGGAAAGGTGGTTGCACAGGTGGAGGGGGAATCACAGGCTGGGCCATGGTAGGAAATGGAGGCGCTGGAAGAAGGCCAAACCCTGGCATCTGTCCATTAGGAGGAAGTGGAACCTTCCATAAGATTAAAAAAAAAATTCGTATGTAAATCTTAATTGCTACCAAGAATAGAAAATTTTCTACTTAAAAATTAAGGGCGGGGGTGGAGGGGGTGGGTGGATAGGGAGGAGGGAGATTTGGGACATTGGTGATGAGAATGTGGCACTGGTGTCCTTTATATGACTGAAACTCAACCACAATCATATTTGTAATCAAGGTGTTTAAATAAAGATATTAAAAAAATTAAGGGCCAGAGGGGTGGCACAGTGGTATGGCATTTGCCTTGCACGAGGCTGACCTAGGATGAACCACAGTTCAATTCCCCCGTGTCCCATATGGTCCCCCAAGCCAGGAATTATTTCTGAGCACATAGCCAGGAGTAATCCCTGAGTATATTGTTTTGGGGTGTAGCCCCAAAACAAAACAAAAAAATTAACATATAGTAAATGAATTTGACGAAGGAAAGACAACAATGACATTGGTTGATAATATCTAAGGTAGAATTTCTAAATAACTGTCACACAGACAAGTTTAAAACAAAAGTCCTATGTAACTCACTTCAAAATTACAAACACAAGGGCCAGAGGTATAGCGCAGTGTAGGGCATTTGCCTTGCACGTGATCAACCCTGGACGGATCACGGTTCAATTCTCGGAATCCCATATGGTCCCAAACCTGCCAGGAGCAATTTCTGAGCACAGTCAGGGTGTGACCCAAAACCCAAAACAAACAAGTCCCAAAACAAAAACAAAAACCACCATCCACCACAAATTCATAAACACACAGGTGTTTTACATATTTCCAGACATATCTGCATATATAACAAAGCAATGTGACAAACTGGACTTAATACTCAACCCACATATTGGAGGTAAGGGGGACATGACCGGGTTTGTAGCAACATCCAGGGATCACTTCTTGCAGGCTATATGGGATGCTGGGAATTGAACCTGGCTGCCATTGTAAAAATACTGCTTTACCCACTGTATTATCTTTCTGGATAGCATGGAGGTAGAGCGTCTGTCTTGCATGTAGAGGGATGGTGGTTCAAATCCCGGCATCCCACATGGTCCCCTGAGCCTGCCAGGAGTGATTTCTGTGTGTAGAACCACGAGTAACCCCTGAGCGTTGCCGGGTGTGACCCAAAAACCAAACACCAAAAAAAAAAGCTCTTGGCTTGGGGGACCATATGGGATGCCGGGGAATTCAACCTAGGTGCACGCTGGCTGGCGCCACCATGCCCCAACTGGTTCATATTTCTTAAGTTTTCCTCAAGAGAAATTTGAATTTTGTTCTTGGATAACAACTGGTGATACTCAGGGAAATACTTGTGTTCCATCCTGAACCTCAGTCCTCACACACCCTTTAAAAAAATTATTTTTGGCTTAAATACTGTCGATTTTTCATGGACATAATTCCAACATCACACCATAACCAGTGAACCTATCTCTCTTACCCAAGGGTCCCAGCTCCTCTTTCATTTTGTCCCCCAACTGTGGCCAAAACATGCTCTTTTAAGGTTTTGATGACAAAAACAGTAACAATGACAGAAACCACAACTTAATATATTTTTTCTTCCGACCCATCCCTGGAGGTGCTCAGGGGACCATATGAAGTGTAAAATTGAACCCAGTTGGCTGTGTGCAAGACAAGAACCCTACATGTTTTATCTTGCTCTAGCCCTAACTTATTTCTGCATGCCCCATTCCACCGTTAATACAATAATTACCACACAGATATTTTTTATAATTTATTACCAAATCAAAAGGGCTATTCAATTTCGTGTTAATACTACTTTGCTTGAGAAAGATCAATGGGGGGGGACCGAGCAGTGGCGCTGAAGGTAAGGTGTTTGCCTTGCCTGCGCTAACCTAGGACGGACCGCAGTTCAATCCCCCAGTATCCCATATGGTCCCCCAAGCCAGGAGTGACTTCTGAGCGCATAGCCAGGAGTACCCAAGTGTCACCAGGTATGGCCCAAAATAAAAGAGAGAGAGAGAGAGAGAGAGAGAGAGTTTTCACTAACCAAAAGAATTTAAGTACTTTCACTTTCACAATTAAAGAAAAAAAATGATATTATTTACTATCAGCTTTGAAGTTTTCCCTGTGCCCCCCAAATAGTTATAAGAGTATTTCCCAGTGTTCATTCCCAGGACCTTTTTTTTCATATACTCACTGTATATTTTATCTGATCACATCTATCTTAGTCAGTTTGTGTGAATTTTTCCGCTCAGTGACAGGGTTTAAATCCAGGGCCTCAGACAGGTAAGGATTGTGTGGTCTACTATCATCTTTTAGTCCTATTTTAGGTTTTCAGTGTTAACTTGTTACATAAGGTTACTTTTGAGTGTAGTAATCCATGAAAGTTTTGCCAAAGATTAATGGCAATCCTTTCTTTGTTTTATACTATTTTAACTAATGGTATTTGAATGGTAGAAAAAACATTTATAAAATAAATGAATACCACACAAAGAGAGCTTTTAGTACTTTTCCAAACTAAGGCTATAAAAATGTATTTTCCCCGGGGCCAGAGCAGTGGCGCAAGCAGTAAAGCATCTGCCTTGCTGGTGCTAGCCTAGGACACTGAAGTTCGTTCCCCTCTGTCCCATATAGTTCCCCAAGTCAGGAGCAATTTCTGAGCGTATACCCAGGAACAACCCCTGAGTGTCACCTAGAGTGGTTCAAAAACAAACAAAAAAAAGTAGTATTCCTAACGGTGTGTATTCACACAACTGAAACACACAATTGTAATGAAAGTTACACAACAGTTAACACACAATTGAAAAAAGTGCATAGATCCTCTTCAGGGGTCTTAAACTTGTGGCCCATGGGCCGCAAACGGCCCTCCGTACAACATTTTGTGGCCCTGCCCTAGAAGAATCTTTTTTTTTTTTGTTTTGTTTTGTTCTAGTTGTTTGGGTCACACCCCCCAATGTTCAAGGCTTCTACTGACTTTCCACTCAAGGATCACCCCAACTTTGCCTCCTGCGGGCAGGTAAATTGAGTTTGAGACCCCTGCGAGTCTAGACTGAAGTATAAGGAAACAGAGACATTAAAAATATCAGACACTGCCCTTCTCATTCCTATAGTTCCATAGTCAAGTTGGAAAACTCTCAATAAATCTACTTAAATAGTTGCAACGAACAAGTCTTTGCTGACTGCTGAAATTATTCACTGTGCTGAAGTAATTTTACTTGTAGATTTCCAACTGCAATACTAAACACAAGAACAAATAGTCCCTTTAGGCAGTGACCCACACAAGTTTCTTCTAAGAGCTATGCAACTGCACAGACCAGTTTCCTACAAGAGAACTGTGACTCCTCTCTATATCAATTTTTTTTTTTGGTTTTTGGGTCACACCCGGCAGTGCTCAGGGGTTACTCCTGGCTCCATGCTCAGAAATTGCTCCTGGCAGGCACGGGGGACCATATGGGGCACTGGGATTTGAACCGATGACCTTTTGCATGAAAGGCAAACGCCTTACCTCCATGCTATCTCCTGGGCCCCTCTCTACATCACTTTAACTAAAATCTAAAATGCCAATTTTATTATATTATGAACATGTGAGTTTTCTTAATTACAAAACCCACCTCAAAAACAGTTCCGATTTACCAGTTTGTTTATTTATTTGGTTTTTGGGCCACACCCGGTGGTGCTCAGGGGTTACTCCTGGCTGTCTGTTCAGAAATAGCTCCTGGCAGGCACGGGGGACCATATGGGACACCGGGATTTGAACCAACCACCTTTGGTCCTGGATCGGCTGCTTGCAAGGCAAACGCCGCTGTGCTATCTCTCCTGGCCCCCAATTTGCCAGTTTTTATGGAGCTAGACTACTTTAAACAACCACAAAGCAAAGTAATAGTGGCACAAAAAGTATAACTTATACACACATCCTAATAAGTAGTGTGTGTTACACCTCAGCCATAAAACCATCCCGTACCTGATGGTGTACTGGATCCTGCTGTATTGGCATCATTCGAGGCTGAAAATGATCCATAGCTTGCGGCTGTGCATATGTTGGTTGCTGCATGCCATCTCCAGGAAACCCACTGACAAAGAATGAATTCTTTTTATTTGTTCAAAAATTATTTGACATTACCATTTCTATACTACAGATATAGTTAACTTAGTAGTTAACACTTATAGACTCTTTTTTTGGGGGGGGGGGTGGGCACACCCGGTGATGCTCAGGGATTACTCCTGGCTATTTGCTCAGAAGTTGCTCCTGGCAGGCATGGGGGACCATATGGGGAACCGGGGGATCGAACCACAGTCCATCCTAGGTTAGCGCAGGCAAGGCAGGCACCTTACCTCCACTCCAGCACCACCGCCCGGCCCCCTATAGACTCTTAGTTATAATTAATATGCTCAATATTATCACCAAAGTTTTAATTTTTTTGTTTTGGGTCACATCCAGAGATGCTCAGGGGTTACTCCTGGCAGGCTTGGGGTGGGGGGCCATCTGGGATGCTGAGGATCAAACCCAGGTCACCAGCATTTAAGGCAAATGTCTTACCCATGGTGCTATTCACCTTGGCCTCAACAAACCTGTTTATTGGGAGTGAGTGATTGGGTGGGTGATAGGGGCTGGGCCAAACCTGGCAGCACACAGGAGTTACTCTTGACTCTACGTTTAACAAGTCCTGCTGCGGTGGCACAGGCAGTAGGGTGTTTGCCTTGCATGCGATAACCTAGGACAAACTGTGGTTCAATACCCCTACATCCCATATGGTACCCCAAGCCATCACCCAAGGGGCGATTTCTTTTTTTTGGTGGGGGTCAAACCCGGCGGCAGCACTGAGGAGTTACCCCTTGCTTTACACTAAGAAATAGCTCCTGGCAGGCTCAGGGACCAAATGGGATGCCGGGATTCAAACCATCATCCTTCTGCATGCAAGGCAAATGCCCTAGCTCCATGCTATCTCTCTGGCCCCTAGGGATGGTTTCTGAGCATATCGCCAGGAGTAACCCAGTGTCTCTAGATGTGGCCCCAAAACAAAAAAATTACTCCTGGCAGGTTATGGTGACCATACGGGATGCTGGGAACTGAACCTCAGTCAGATATCTACAAGGCAAATGTCCTATCCACAGTGCTTAATAGTAATCTAAAAGATCCCCTCTCTCCATTGGAGATGAAAAACCCTACACAAATAAACTATACTAAATTTTTCTTTCACTCAATTTTACAAAACTCCCAGTTCTGCTACTCAGTCAGAAGCAAGAACATACTATGGTGCCTGTGGAGGAGAAGTGGCAGGTGCAGCAGCAGCAGCAGGCATAGCAGTAGCCAGAACAGGAGGCCCAGCAGCAACAGGCGCAGTGCCGGCAGCAGCATCTTCTTTCTTGGACTCTTCCATAGCTTCTGGCTCATCATCATAATCAAACCTATCAAGTAGCTTCTAGAAGAGAAATAATCAATAGACCATTAAACATTTTATATTGTGATTTACACACACACACACACAACTAAAATCCAAAGAAAGCATTTACTGTCACTTTTCTAATAATCTTTTTGTTTGTTTGTTTTTGGGCCACACCAAGCAGTATACAGGGGTTACTCCTGACTCTGTATTCAGTTGTTCCTGGCAGGGTCGGGGGACCATATGGGATGCTGGGGATGAACCCAGGTCTATCCCAGGTTGGCCACATGCTAGGCAAAAACCTTACAGCTGTGCTATCACTCCAGTCCCCTAACAATCTTTTTCTAACATACTCTATTCCTTAGGACCATATCTCAGATGTGGGTGATTTTTACACTCATACAATTTGGAAGACATCATTTTTTATTATACTTTTCTTCTCCAATTACAAGTATAGTGTTTGTTGTTCATGTTCATGTTTATTTCAGTTAATCTGGCAACAAAAAATATTTTTCTGAACCACTACCAAGTTTTGTACACAGAAAAATGGTGTCCCTTTTCAGTCAGCTTAATGACAGACTGTTATTCAATTACTATAAACACCTACAGGAAAAGTCTGTGTTGAGCGTTCAAGAAAATCCATATTGGGACCGGAGAGGTGGTGCTACAGGTAAGGTGTCTGCCTTGCACGTGCTAGCAAAGGACGGACCTCGGTTCGATCCCCCA